>JALPQI010030981.1:0-97805 GCA_025490895.1 Thaumatotibia leucotreta
TGTGGGAGCCCCACACGGGTCCCACCACTCAGACCCAGACATCCCACCAGTGGACACACGTATACCAATACACGTCTATTTCAATGACAGACAAATCTTTTCCAAAAATCCAGTCTCACTGTATCAAGCTAAAAATTCACAAATATATCTGAATCTGAGTGATTGAAGCCAAAAGCTTGGGTTCGTTCCATTAGGTCTATACTTTTGAATTTAAGCTCTAATAAAATGGATGTATAAAACTAATGGGACGCGCCCTCACACAAATGTAGTACAGTAATATTGTACCGCCATTGAAAAACTACGTCTGCCCGTTTAGCTTCGAATGACAATTGTATTGTACTGACTATGAAAAGGGCCAAACTACATATAGGTATTGCACATTTTCTTTGAACAGTATACACAGAAGGATCTGAAAATATCCTTTAATGCAAAGTTAGTAAATAGAGTCCTGCTCTAAACATGGCTCAAATACCCGGGATAGCAGAGGCCTATTGCATAACAAATTATGAATAATAATACAAGCGGAAGTCTCTTTCTAGTAAGAGATAGAAAAGAGACTTCCGCTTGTAATATCAGTGGTAATTGGGTCAAAATTATTTTCGTTGTCTTGTTTTATACCACTCTGTCACGCTTTTAGTGGCTGTTTCGACTCAGTATATTTAAAAAAATCCGGTGCACTTGTATTTCTTTTTCGCGTTAGATTTTAATCCATACATGAGCAATTCAAAACAAAACATCATCTCATACAAAAATCACTGCGTCACGTTTTTTAGGGACACAAAATAAGACAAGGAAAAGAATTTTGACCCAATTTCTTATGCAATAGACCTCTTGTTCCTCAAATCGTACAATTTACAAACAATCGATTTGTACAACTTCAACTCATCACCAGAGATCGGAAAAATGTGTGTCATTGTTCGCAATGATATGGACATGACTCCTAAGTTGATTGAATAATTAATAATTTTCAGAAAATTACATATGTGACACCGGTAACTATGAAAACCTTTTTAAATAGTCACCTTAAAGCTTTGAAATCAAATTTCAAGAAATTATTCGTACGATTATTAATTTAATCAATTTTGTAGTCAAGTCCATATTATTGCAAACAATGACGCACATTTGTCCGATCCCTGCTCATCACAGAGACAGAAATTCACAATGTTTGTGAATAAAAACAGCTACTCGCAAGTAGTCGAATAATTTATTTAAAATTGAAAGTTCACTATCTTTGGTATAGTAGACAAGTGAAGAACGGCAAGCCCCAGGGGCACGAAAGGAAATCTCAGTTTCCACAACAAGAACAATCTTGAGTATCTTTTTCATATAAATATATAAATTTCTGTACGCCCACGAGGGAAAATATACATAACATTCATTTAGGCAATTCTCTAGACGCCTACTATATAATTACATTACCTACTTCGTAGATTATTCATATAAAACATTTCTTCCAAATATTGATATTTTTTGTACAAATTATCATTTTACTACATTTTAAAGCTTTCAAATTAAGATTTGTCTTAATTTTAACACCTACACACGTATCTATAGCTTAGCTAATTCATTATGAATTATACATCAAATAGACAATTATTTTACGCAACTACAAACATCTCGCCTCGAGATGGACATTTGGCAGGACACATTTCGTTTGTAAAGTTCACAACGTCACATATAAAACTCTCGCGTCTAACGTCGATATACTCTTTAACAATATATATGTACAGGTTCCATAAATATACATAGATTCTTTGCTTACCGCGTGGACCACTTGTCGGCCGCGGCACTCGCGACCGAAGTGCGGAATGTGTGCGACGAGCGCGCGCGCGCTCACTTGTCGTCCTGCTCCATCGGCTCCTCCGACACTGAGCGCGACGACTCCAGGGACGGCGAACTGCAAGTGACCACACATACTGTTTATATCTTATAGTCTTAGCCGGCTGGTTCAAGTGAGTGACGCGGGGGCGGCGGGCGCCAGCTTCGCGGGCTGGTTCTCCTGGTGCGTGTTGTGCCGGCATGGCGGACACGCGCACCACATGGCCGGCTGGTTCAAGTGAGTGACGCGGGGGCGGCGGGCGCCAGCTTCGCGGGCTGGTTCTCCTGGTGCGTGTTGTGCCGGCATGGCGGACACGCGCACCACATGGCCGGCTGGTTCAAGTGAGTGACGCGGGGGCGGCGGGCGCCAGCTTCGCGGGCTGGTTCTCCTGGTGCGTGTTGTGCCGGCATGGCGGACACGCGCACCACATGGCCGGCTGGTTCAAGTGAGTGACGCGGGGGCGGCGGGCGCCAGCTTCGCGGGCTGGTTCTCCTGGTGCGTGTTGTGCCGGCATGGCGGACACGCGCACCACATGGCCGGCTGGTTCAACTGAGTATACACCGTGTTTTTATTGATTTCCGTTAAATTAAAAGGAACCTTTTTTAGGTCAAAAATAAGCAATTTGTCTAAGAAACTAGTACCTTAACTCTTACTGCTATTGAGTTATTATACAAATAAGTTTAATGACTGAGCAAGTCAAAGTCAAAACTATTCTTTATTCAAGTAAGCTTATTAATAAGCATTTTCGAATCGTCTGACATTATCAAGAGAGAAAAAAAATCTACTATAAACAAGTGTATTGCAACCTTCATTACATCCTAATGAAACTTATTTTGACATGTGCCGTCAGTCAGCTGAGTTCTTATTCTAAGAAAGAAATATTTTTTTTCGAATTCGACTAAAAGCAATACACCAGGTAAGATCTGAAATCGAATTGGAGATCAAAAATGTAAACAAATGGGATACCACCACAAAAAAATAATCGCAAAAGGTGGGTAATCTAAAATTCTTCTCTAAAATCATTGAAATACTTTAAAAAAATGCGCATTTACAGTCACTGACGGTACGTATAGTTTTTAAATATTTTACTAATTTTTAATATCATACATTTTTTTTTTATGATATATTTCTCTAGTTTTAATAAAACGTAGGATGTTTAATTTATACTACTGGCAATGATAAGAAGTTTTAAACATTTGGTTCGCAGTTATAACAATGTACTGAAAAAAATCAATACAAGATGGTGCTCCAAATGACTCTTTTATGAATTCATAAAAGCTCCTAAAATTTAGCATTACAAAATACATGAATACAGATTTTAGTACTTCTACCTACAAATCAATCATTTTAATTTTATAATAGAAATCCATTGTAACTATAGATGAAGGCTGGTATTCGTTCCCCGACTATTCTAAAAATTAAAGTTACACGACATTGGTTTTCAAACATTGATTATGTTGATTATTTACGTCATTCTAGCAAATTTTCTAGGTATTATTTTTGTAATCATGAACCGCGGACACTCGACCGTATGTTTTTTATAGTCATATCCAAAAATATGTTAATGATTGTGATACTTGTGTATTGAACATACTTTGACTTTCGCGTATCTACACCTAAACATCAAGCATTGTCTTAGGTTTAGTACCTGTAACGATAGTTGGTAAGTGTGCAAATAAACAAAATAAAATAAATAACCCATCTCAAAATGCGACGTTAATTTATAAAGTTGTTAAAAAATAAAAAGTTTTATACCCCTGGAATGTCACTTTAACATTGACTTCACAATGTCATGTCATTGTCATGGATTGTTTACATTTTTGATCTCGAATTCCATTTCAGAGCTTAGCTCTAATTAACGTACCAAGCAGCCTGTTAAATTTAACGGAATTTAAAAAAAACACGGTGTACACTACTTTTAATTGGACATAGTTTATGAAAAAAGATCCAGTCCACTTCAAATCTTACTTATATTAAAACGAAAAGTCATTTATTTTAGTGACAAATTTCAGAGTTTGGATCCTTTTCGCTAAACTACGTCCATTTAAGCTTACCGTGGGACTAGCACGATTTGTATAACAATGTCTCATAATCAGAGCGCAGAAATGCATATAACCAATCAACACTTTGATGGACCAATGACAACTTATTTTAAACGACGGTTTATATTTTCATAGATTGATATTAAGATTCGTTACCGTGATGCATTAAAGAGGGAGTGACACTTGTCAACTAATCTATTCAAGACCGTTTTTAAAGGCAATTTAGTATAACGTGCGCCTTGCATGTTTTATTTATTCGTAGCTCACAACACTACTCTTAATTATGCCTACCATGGGACTTTAGTTACCGATTTCTAAGAATAAACTTTTTTAACAGTTATATATTAGTCCGTATTAATAAGACTCACAATTTATCCGATAGTCTTAACGTCATGTATACAAGGCTCATTTCTAAACTGTCAAATGTTCTTTCGAAAAACATTTAATGTAAAACTCGATTTGTGTGACAATGTCCCACGATATTTATGTAAATAACTGCTTGTTATCTGCAGGGAGCACTCGGAGTGCCCGGTGAGCTCGTGCTCGTGTCGCTGCAGCACGCTCGACCCGCCCGACACGCACTAGCGCGATCTACCACTCCACTAGCGCCATCTGTCGCCAACTCTACCTCGACGCAACGCCATCTCACGGAACAACCTGACACTATAGAGCACTGTCGAACTCGACTCCACTAGCGCGATTTGTCAGAATCAACTCAACCTCGAGACAGCGCCATCTCATGGAACAACCTGACACTACAGAGCGTGCGAGTTTAACAGACGTCACACTGACGTCGCCCTACCGCTATACTCTGTTTGGTTTGGTGTTTAAAAAAAGGTAAACAATCTTGCAGTATCTTATTAATGAAAAATGCATATAAAAATCCTAACTAGATACTTAATGAATCAAAAACAATGTAAATCACTGTATTTCCTTGTGTATTATGTATGTTTATTAAAACTTATTTTCTACTCGTAGTTTTCAATAAAAAAATACTGCAAGATTGTTTACCTTTTTTTAAACACCAAACCAAACAGAGTATAACGCCTTCAACTCCAGAGATTCACATGCGCGTTTCCGAAACTTTGAAAATCTATTCTCGTTATTTTGAAGAACCTCATACTGTCGTTTCTCGAGAAAACCACGGCAGGGAATTCGTTCCAGTCACTTACTTGCACCTGGAACCTACGTTTTTCTCTGTTTGGTTAGATATCTAACTAAATGTAAACAATGTAGCAGTATCTTTTTATTTAAAACCACGAGTAGAAAATAAGTTTTAGCAAATATATATGATATAACAAAGAAATACAGTGATTTACATTGTTTTGATTCATTAAGTACCTAGTTTGGATTTTTAAATGCATTTTTAAATAAAAAGATACTGCAATATTGTTTACATTTAAATAAACACCTAACCAAACAGTATAAATAGCAGATATATCTGATGGCGACTGTCACATAACTTCAAATACAATACTCGACCTGAGAGGCATGAGGTCGGTTCTGTGGGTATGAGATAATATATCTAAATTCGACCTTGTCTCAAAAGCATAAAGTTACACTTACAAGAGAAATTGCTAAATCCGACCTTATGCCTTTCATGTCGAGATTATATATTTTCAGAAAGCATAATTATATACATTATCGTGTTGTTATGTTCGTAACCAAAAAGCTTCTGAGTTGAAAAATCTATTAGATTTAATATTATTGACTTTCTTACAACTTTTTAGTTTAAGTTTTATTATAGTTTTACGATAGACTGTTATTGTTTAATGACACGTTTCTAGTCGACACTTGTCCTAGTTCTAACCAAATATTGCCATGCGAGGTGCCCAACTATACTGTAGCATTCCTTTTTACGGCCTGCTTTACAATTCCTGGGTAAAATCCGTCAGATCAAAATATCACTGTCCTTTTTCGCAGCCATATAAAAGAGGTCAGCTAACATTTATCTTCCATGCATGCAGTGTTCCATTTGCAGCACAATTCCCGGCAGTACCGTAACCATTCTAGTAGCTTTTAGATTTGATTTGACAGGTGCCAATACTTACTCTGCCTTGGGTATAGGTAATTTTATCAGAGTTGAGGTGAGTCACACCATCTAAACAAAGTAGTAATTGCAAAAAATTTAGGGAATTAATGAATAACTGAATTTGAAAATGTTGAAGCAAATCCCTTGAACAAAATTTTTGGTCAATCTTACGGTTCCAATTAGATTTGCTAACAAAATGACAAAAAAAATACATGTAGATGTGTGCGTGACATCAACTTTCGCGGAACTACTTAAACTACAGTTTTAATTTGGAACCACATTACCTGGATTAATTGTTTTTTTCTCGTTTTTGTTTTAAGTAATAGAAAAGAAAATATAAAATTAGAGCATCTAAAAGTTTATATTTTTAATGTATACTCCTACAGGAGTACTAACCTCGTATAAATCGTGAGGATACAAAAATGGGTATGATTTGGTTTGGCTTTTGTATAACATATTTTATAGATTATGTTTTCATGTAAGGATGAATTATTGTAATTGTATAAAATATTTTTAACTACGTTATGCGTTATATTGATACGATGTGTATTTAAATTTTATCCCATGTATCACCGTACAGTTTATTTTTGTAGGTAAATGATAAGTGAAATATTTTTATACTTAGGTAAGCTTATATTTTTGTACAAAATGCTAGGCTAAGTTTGTTCTATTCTGTTGAATTAAGTTTTTAACTGCCAACTATATTCTAATGGAAGGGATTTGATGGCAATTCTCTTTTGAGTCAGTGTAGTTTTGTGTAAAATTATAGTAAATTGAGGAATTAGTCTATTTATTAATGGTAAATTTAGTAAAATAGTGTTACTGAGTACTATCCAGTAGAGGATTGCCATCGGGTGACGAACGCAATCGCGTTGTTATAAAAACAAAAATGTAAAATAAAAATGCTCATATATTTCCAAATATATATATATATGTATATATACATTTATTAAATAATTATTTCATCTGTATTCCAATTTAACAATAAAATTCTCAAAGACACAACATTGTATTTATTTAACACAGGATTGTATCCTGTGGGAGCCCCACACGGGTCCCACCACTCAGACCCAGACATCCCACCAGTGGACACACGTATACCAATACACGTCTATTTCAATGACAGACAAATCTTTTCCAAAAATCCAGTCTCACTGTATCAAGCTAAAAATTCACAAATATATCTGAATCTGAGTGATTGAAGCCAAAAGCTTGGGTTCGTTCCATTAGGTCTATACTTTTGAATTTAAGCTCTAATAAAATGGATGTATAAAACTAATGGGACGCGCCCTCACACAAATGTAGTACAGTAATATTGTACCGCCATTGAAAAACTACGTCTGCCCGTTTAGCTTCGAATGACAATTGTATTGTACTGACTATGAAAAGGGCCAAACTACATATAGGTATTGCACATTTTCTTTGAACAGTATACACAGAAGGATCTGAAAATATCCTTTAATGCAAAGTTAGTAAATAGAGTCCTGCTCTAAACATGGCTCAAATACCCGGGATAGCAGAGGCCTATTGCATAACAAATTATGAATAATAATACAAGCGGAAGTCTCTTTCTAGTAAGAGATAGAAAAGAGACTTCCGCTTGTAATATCAGTGGTAATTGGGTCAAAATTATTTTCGTTGTCTTGTTTTATACCACTCTGTCACGCTTTTAGTGGCTGTTTCGACTCAGTATATTTAAAAAAATCCGGTGCACTTGTATTTCTTTTTCGCGTTAGATTTTAATCCATACATGAGCAATTCAAAACAAAACATCATCTCATACAAAAATCACTGCGTCACGTTTTTTAGGGACACAAAATAAGACAAGGAAAAGAATTTTGACCCAATTTCTTATGCAATAGACCTCTTGTTCCTCAAATCGTACAATTTACAAACAATCGATTTGTACAACTTCAACTCATCACCAGAGATCGGAAAAATGTGTGTCATTGTTCGCAATGATATGGACATGACTCCTAAGTTGATTGAATAATTAATAATTTTCAGAAAATTACATATGTGACACCGGTAACTATGAAAACCTTTTTAAATAGTCACCTTAAAGCTTTGAAATCAAATTTCAAGAAATTATTCGTACGATTATTAATTTAATCAATTTTGTAGTCAAGTCCATATTATTGCAAACAATGACGCACATTTGTCCGATCCCTGCTCATCACAGAGACAGAAATTCACAATGTTTGTGAATAAAAACAGCTACTCGCAAGTAGTCGAATAATTTATTTAAAATTGAAAGTTCACTATCTTTGGTATAGTAGACAAGTGAAGAACGGCAAGCCCCAGGGGCACGAAAGGAAATCTCAGTTTCCACAACAAGAACAATCTTGAGTATCTTTTTCATATAAATATATAAATTTCTGTACGCCCACGAGGGAAAATATACATAACATTCATTTAGGCAATTCTCTAGACGCCTACTATATAATTACATTACCTACTTCGTAGATTATTCATATAAAACATTTCTTCCAAATATTGATATTTTTTGTACAAATTATCATTTTACTACATTTTAAAGCTTTCAAATTAAGATTTGTCTTAATTTTAACACCTACACACGTATCTATAGCTTAGCTAATTCATTATGAATTATACATCAAATAGACAATTATTTTACGCAACTACAAACATCTCGCCTCGAGATGGACATTTGGCAGGACACATTTCGTTTGTAAAGTTCACAACGTCACATATAAAACTCTCGCGTCTAACGTCGATATACTCTTTAACAATATATATGTACAGGTTCCATAAATATACATAGATTCTTTGCTTACCGCGTGGACCACTTGTCGGCCGCGGCACTCGCGACCGAAGTGCGGAATGTGTGCGACGAGCGCGCGCGCGCTCACTTGTCGTCCTGCTCCATCGGCTCCTCCGACACTGAGCGCGACGACTCCAGGGACGGCGAACTGCAAGTGACCACACATACTGTTTATATCTTATAGTCTTAGCCGGCTGGTTCAAGTGAGTGACGCGGGGGCGGCGGGCGCCAGCTTCGCGGGCTGGTTCTCCTGGTGCGTGTTGTGCCGGCATGGCGGACACGCGCACCACATGGCCGGCTGGTTCAAGTGAGTGACGCGGGGGCGGCGGGCGCCAGCTTCGCGGGCTGGTTCTCCTGGTGCGTGTTGTGCCGGCATGGCGGACACGCGCACCACATGGCCGGCTGGTTCAAGTGAGTGACGCGGGGGCGGCGGGCGCCAGCTTCGCGGGCTGGTTCTCCTGGTGCGTGTTGTGCCGGCATGGCGGACACGCGCACCACATGGCCGGCTGGTTCAACTGAGTATACACCGTGTTTTTATTGATTTCCGTTAAATTAAAAGGAACCTTTTTTAGGTCAAAAATAAGCAATTTGTCTAAGAAACTAGTACCTTAACTCTTACTGCTATTGAGTTATTATACAAATAAGTTTAATGACTGAGCAAGTCAAAGTCAAAACTATTCTTTATTCAAGTAAGCTTATTAATAAGCATTTTCGAATCGTCTGACATTATCAAGAGAGAAAAAAAATCTACTATAAACAAGTGTATTGCAACCTTCATTACATCCTAATGAAACTTATTTTGACATGTGCCGTCAGTCAGCTGAGTTCTTATTCTAAGAAAGAAATATTTTTTTTCGAATTCGACTAAAAGCAATACACCAGGTAAGATCTGAAATCGAATTGGAGATCAAAAATGTAAACAAATGGGATACCACCACAAAAAAATAATCGCAAAAGGTGGGTAATCTAAAATTCTTCTCTAAAATCATTGAAATACTTTAAAAAAATGCGCATTTACAGTCACTGACGGTACGTATAGTTTTTAAATATTTTACTAATTTTTAATATCATACATTTTTTTTTTATGATATATTTCTCTAGTTTTAATAAAACGTAGGATGTTTAATTTATACTACTGGCAATGATAAGAAGTTTTAAACATTTGGTTCGCAGTTATAACAATGTACTGAAAAAAATCAATACAAGATGGTGCTCCAAATGACTCTTTTATGAATTCATAAAAGCTCCTAAAATTTAGCATTACAAAATACATGAATACAGATTTTAGTACTTCTACCTACAAATCAATCATTTTAATTTTATAATAGAAATCCATTGTAACTATAGATGAAGGCTGGTATTCGTTCCCCGACTATTCTAAAAATTAAAGTTACACGACATTGGTTTTCAAACATTGATTATGTTGATTATTTACGTCATTCTAGCAAATTTTCTAGGTATTATTTTTGTAATCATGAACCGCGGACACTCGACCGTATGTTTTTTATAGTCATATCCAAAAATATGTTAATGATTGTGATACTTGTGTATTGAACATACTTTGACTTTCGCGTATCTACACCTAAACATCAAGCATTGTCTTAGGTTTAGTACCTGTAACGATAGTTGGTAAGTGTGCAAATAAACAAAATAAAATAAATAACCCATCTCAAAATGCGACGTTAATTTATAAAGTTGTTAAAAAATAAAAAGTTTTATACCCCTGGAATGTCACTTTAACATTGACTTCACAATGTCATGTCATTGTCATGGATTGTTTACATTTTTGATCTCGAATTCCATTTCAGAGCTTAGCTCTAATTAACGTACCAAGCAGCCTGTTAAATTTAACGGAATTTAAAAAAAACACGGTGTACACTACTTTTAATTGGACATAGTTTATGAAAAAAGATCCAGTCCACTTCAAATCTTACTTATATTAAAACGAAAAGTCATTTATTTTAGTGACAAATTTCAGAGTTTGGATCCTTTTCGCTAAACTACGTCCATTTAAGCTTACCGTGGGACTAGCACGATTTGTATAACAATGTCTCATAATCAGAGCGCAGAAATGCATATAACCAATCAACACTTTGATGGACCAATGACAACTTATTTTAAACGACGGTTTATATTTTCATAGATTGATATTAAGATTCGTTACCGTGATGCATTAAAGAGGGAGTGACACTTGTCAACTAATCTATTCAAGACCGTTTTTAAAGGCAATTTAGTATAACGTGCGCCTTGCATGTTTTATTTATTCGTAGCTCACAACACTACTCTTAATTATGCCTACCATGGGACTTTAGTTACCGATTTCTAAGAATAAACTTTTTTAACAGTTATATATTAGTCCGTATTAATAAGACTCACAATTTATCCGATAGTCTTAACGTCATGTATACAAGGCTCATTTCTAAACTGTCAAATGTTCTTTCGAAAAACATTTAATGTAAAACTCGATTTGTGTGACAATGTCCCACGATATTTATGTAAATAACTGCTTGTTATCTGCAGGGAGCACTCGGAGTGCCCGGTGAGCTCGTGCTCGTGTCGCTGCAGCACGCTCGACCCGCCCGACACGCACTAGCGCGATCTACCACTCCACTAGCGCCATCTGTCGCCAACTCTACCTCGACGCAACGCCATCTCACGGAACAACCTGACACTATAGAGCACTGTCGAACTCGACTCCACTAGCGCGATTTGTCAGAATCAACTCAACCTCGAGACAGCGCCATCTCATGGAACAACCTGACACTACAGAGCGTGCGAGTTTAACAGACGTCACACTGACGTCGCCCTACCGCTATACTCTGTTTGGTTTGGTGTTTAAAAAAAGGTAAACAATCTTGCAGTATCTTATTAATGAAAAATGCATATAAAAATCCTAACTAGATACTTAATGAATCAAAAACAATGTAAATCACTGTATTTCCTTGTGTATTATGTATGTTTATTAAAACTTATTTTCTACTCGTAGTTTTCAATAAAAAGATACTGCAAGATTGTTTACCTTTTTTTAAACACCAAACCAAACAGAGTATAACGCCTTCAACTCCAGAGATTCACATGCGCGTTTCCGAAACTTTGAAAATCTATTCTCGTTATTTTGAAGAACCTCATACTGTCGTTTCTCGAGAAAACCACGGCAGGGAATTCGTTCCAGTCACTTACTTGCAACTGGAACCTACGTTTTTCTCTGTTTGGTTAGATATCTAACTAAATGTAAACAATGTAGCAGTATCTTTTTATTTAAAACCACGAGTAGAAAATAAGTTTTAGCAAATATATATGATATAACAAAGAAATACAGTGATTTACATTGTTTTGATTCATTAAGTACCTAGTTTGGATTTTTAAATGCATTTTTAAATAAAAAGATACTGCAATATTGTTTACATTTAAATAAACACCTAACCAAACAGTATAAATAGCAGATATATCTGATGGCGACTGTCACATAACTTCAAATACAATACTCGACCTGAGAGGCATGAGGTCGGTTCTGTGGGTATGAGATAATATATCTAAATTCGACCTTGTCTCAAAAGCATAAAGTTACACTTACAAGAGAAATTGCTAAATCCGACCTTATGCCTTTCATGTCGAGATTATATATTTTCAGAAAGCATAATTATATACATTATCGTGTTGTTATGTTCGTAACCAAAAAGCTTCTGAGTTGAAAAATCTATTAGATTTAATATTATTGACTTTCTTACAACTTTTTAGTTTAAGTTTTATTATAGTTTTACGATAGACTGTTATTGTTTAATGACACGTTTCTAGTCGACACTTGTCCTAGTTCTAACCAAATATTGCCATGCGAGGTGCCCAACTATACTGTAGCATTCCTTTTTACGGCCTGCTTTACAATTCCTGGGTAAAATCCGTCAGATCAAAATATCACTGTCCTTTTTCGCAGCCATATAAAAGAGGTCAGCTAACATTTATCTTCCATGCATGCAGTGTTCCATTTGCAGCACAATTCCCGGCAGTACCGTAACCATTCTAGTAGCTTTTAGATTTGATTTGACAGGTGCCAATACTTACTCTGCCTTGGGTATAGGTAATTTTATCAGAGTTGAGGTGAGTCACACCATCTAAACAAAGTAGTAATTGCAAAAAATTTAGGGAATTAATGAATAACTGAATTTGAAAATGTTGAAGCAAATCCCTTGAACAAAATTTTTGGTCAATCTTACGGTTCCAATTAGATTTGCTAACAAAATGACAAAAAAAATACATGTAGATGTGTGCGTGACATCAACTTTCGCGGAACTACTTAAACTACAGTTTTAATTTGGAACCACATTACCTGGATTAATTGTTTTTTTCTCGTTTTTGTTTTAAGTAATAGAAAAGAAAATATAAAATTAGAGCATCTAAAAGTTTATATTTTTAATGTATACTCCTACAGGAGTACTAACCTCGTATAAATCGTGAGGATACAAAAATGGGTATGATTTGGTTTGGCTTTTGTATAACATATTTTATAGATTATGTTTTCATGTAAGGATGAATTATTGTAATTGTATAAAATATTTTTAACTACGTTATGCGTTATATTGATACGATGTGTATTTAAATTTTATCCCATGTATCACCGTACAGTTTATTTTTGTAGGTAAATGATAAGTGAAATATTTTTATACTTAGGTAAGCTTATATTTTTGTACAAAATGCTAGGCTAAGTTTGTTCTATTCTGTTGAATTAAGTTTTTAACTGCCAACTATATTCTAATGGAAGGGATTTGATGGCAATTCTCTTTTGAGTCAGTGTAGTTTTGTGTAAAATTATAGTAAATTGAGGAATTAGTCTATTTATTAATGGTAAATTTAGTAAAATAGTGTTACTGAGTACTATCCAGTAGAGGATTGCCATCGGGTGACGAACGCAATCGCGTTGTTATAAAAACAAAAATGTAAAATAAAAATGCTCATATATTTCCAAATATATATATATATGTATATATACATTTATTAAATAATTATTTCATCTGTATTCCAATTTAACAATAAAATTCTCAAAGACACAACATTGTATTTATTTAACACAGGATTGTATCCTGTGGGAGCCCCACACGGGTCCCACCACTCAGACCCAGACATCCCACCAGTGGACACACGTATACCAATACACGTCTATTTCAATGACAGACAAATCTTTTCCAAAAATCCAGTCTCACTGTATCAAGCTAAAAATTCACAAATATATCTGAATCTGAGTGATTGAAGCCAAAAGCTTGGGTTCGTTCCATTAGGTCTATACTTTTGAATTTAAGCTCTAATAAAATGGATGTATAAAACTAATGGGACGCGCCCTCACACAAATGTAGTACAGTAATATTGTACCGCCATTGAAAAACTACGTCTGCCCGTTTAGCTTCGAATGACAATTGTATTGTACTGACTATGAAAAGGGCCAAACTACATATAGGTATTGCACATTTTCTTTGAACAGTATACACAGAAGGATCTGAAAATATCCTTTAATGCAAAGTTAGTAAATAGAGTCCTGCTCTAAACATGGCTCAAATACCCGGGATAGCAGAGGCCTATTGCATAACAAATTATGAATAATAATACAAGCGGAAGTCTCTTTCTAGTAAGAGATAGAAAAGAGACTTCCGCTTGTAATATCAGTGGTAATTGGGTCAAAATTATTTTCGTTGTCTTGTTTTATACCACTCTGTCACGCTTTTAGTGGCTGTTTCGACTCAGTATATTTAAAAAAATCCGGTGCACTTGTATTTCTTTTTCGCGTTAGATTTTAATCCATACATGAGCAATTCAAAACAAAACATCATCTCATACAAAAATCACTGCGTCACGTTTTTTAGGGACACAAAATAAGACAAGGAAAAGAATTTTGACCCAATTTCTTATGCAATAGACCTCTTGTTCCTCAAATCGTACAATTTACAAACAATCGATTTGTACAACTTCAACTCATCACCAGAGATCGGAAAAATGTGTGTCATTGTTCGCAATGATATGGACATGACTCCTAAGTTGATTGAATAATTAATAATTTTCAGAAAATTACATATGTGACACCGGTAACTATGAAAACCTTTTTAAATAGTCACCTTAAAGCTTTGAAATCAAATTTCAAGAAATTATTCGTACGATTATTAATTTAATCAATTTTGTAGTCAAGTCCATATTATTGCAAACAATGACGCACATTTGTCCGATCCCTGCTCATCACAGAGACAGAAATTCACAATGTTTGTGAATAAAAACAGCTACTCGCAAGTAGTCGAATAATTTATTTAAAATTGAAAGTTCACTATCTTTGGTATAGTAGACAAGTGAAGAACGGCAAGCCCCAGGGGCACGAAAGGAAATCTCAGTTTCCACAACAAGAACAATCTTGAGTATCTTTTTCATATAAATATATAAATTTCTGTACGCCCACGAGGGAAAATATACATAACATTCATTTAGGCAATTCTCTAGACGCCTACTATATAATTACATTACCTACTTCGTAGATTATTCATATAAAACATTTCTTCCAAATATTGATATTTTTTGTACAAATTATCATTTTACTACATTTTAAAGCTTTCAAATTAAGATTTGTCTTAATTTTAACACCTACACACGTATCTATAGCTTAGCTAATTCATTATGAATTATACATCAAATAGACAATTATTTTACGCAACTACAAACATCTCGCCTCGAGATGGACATTTGGCAGGACACATTTCGTTTGTAAAGTTCACAACGTCACATATAAAACTCTCGCGTCTAACGTCGATATACTCTTTAACAATATATATGTACAGGTTCCATAAATATACATAGATTCTTTGCTTACCGCGTGGACCACTTGTCGGCCGCGGCACTCGCGACCGAAGTGCGGAATGTGTGCGACGAGCGCGCGCGCGCTCACTTGTCGTCCTGCTCCATCGGCTCCTCCGACACTGAGCGCGACGACTCCAGGGACGGCGAACTGCAAGTGACCACACATACTGTTTATATCTTATAGTCTTAGCCGGCTGGTTCAAGTGAGTGACGCGGGGGCGGCGGGCGCCAGCTTCGCGGGCTGGTTCTCCTGGTGCGTGTTGTGCCGGCATGGCGGACACGCGCACCACATGGCCGGCTGGTTCAAGTGAGTGACGCGGGGGCGGCGGGCGCCAGCTTCGCGGGCTGGTTCTCCTGGTGCGTGTTGTGCCGGCATGGCGGACACGCGCACCACATGGCCGGCTGGTTCAAGTGAGTGACGCGGGGGCGGCGGGCGCCAGCTTCGCGGGCTGGTTCTCCTGGTGCGTGTTGTGCCGGCATGGCGGACACGCGCACCACATGGCCGGCTGGTTCAAGTGAGTGACGCGGGGGCGGCGGGCGCCAGCTTCGCGGGCTGGTTCTCCTGGTGCGTGTTGTGCCGGCATGGCGGACACGCGCACCACATGGCCGGCTGGTTCAACTGAGTATACACCGTGTTTTTATTGATTTCCGTTAAATTAAAAGGAACCTTTTTTAGGTCAAAAATAAGCAATTTGTCTAAGAAACTAGTACCTTAACTCTTACTGCTATTGAGTTATTATACAAATAAGTTTAATGACTGAGCAAGTCAAAGTCAAAACTATTCTTTATTCAAGTAAGCTTATTAATAAGCATTTTCGAATCGTCTGACATTATCAAGAGAGAAAAAAAATCTACTATAAACAAGTGTATTGCAACCTTCATTACATCCTAATGAAACTTATTTTGACATGTGCCGTCAGTCAGCTGAGTTCTTATTCTAAGAAAGAAATATTTTTTTTCGAATTCGACTAAAAGCAATACACCAGGTAAGATCTGAAATCGAATTGGAGATCAAAAATGTAAACAAATGGGATACCACCACAAAAAAATAATCGCAAAAGGTGGGTAATCTAAAATTCTTCTCTAAAATCATTGAAATACTTTAAAAAAATGCGCATTTACAGTCACTGACGGTACGTATAGTTTTTAAATATTTTACTAATTTTTAATATCATACATTTTTTTTTTATGATATATTTCTCTAGTTTTAATAAAACGTAGGATGTTTAATTTATACTACTGGCAATGATAAGAAGTTTTAAACATTTGGTTCGCAGTTATAACAATGTACTGAAAAAAATCAATACAAGATGGTGCTCCAAATGACTCTTTTATGAATTCATAAAAGCTCCTAAAATTTAGCATTACAAAATACATGAATACAGATTTTAGTACTTCTACCTACAAATCAATCATTTTAATTTTATAATAGAAATCCATTGTAACTATAGATGAAGGCTGGTATTCGTTCCCCGACTATTCTAAAAATTAAAGTTACACGACATTGGTTTTCAAACATTGATTATGTTGATTATTTACGTCATTCTAGCAAATTTTCTAGGTATTATTTTTGTAATCATGAACCGCGGACACTCGACCGTATGTTTTTTATAGTCATATCCAAAAATATGTTAATGATTGTGATACTTGTGTATTGAACATACTTTGACTTTCGCGTATCTACACCTAAACATCAAGCATTGTCTTAGGTTTAGTACCTGTAACGATAGTTGGTAAGTGTGCAAATAAACAAAATAAAATAAATAACCCATCTCAAAATGCGACGTTAATTTATAAAGTTGTTAAAAAATAAAAAGTTTTATACCCCTGGAATGTCACTTTAACATTGACTTCACAATGTCATGTCATTGTCATGGATTGTTTACATTTTTGATCTCGAATTCCATTTCAGAGCTTAGCTCTAATTAACGTACCAAGCAGCCTGTTAAATTTAACGGAATTTAAAAAAAACACGGTGTACACTACTTTTAATTGGACATAGTTTATGAAAAAAGATCCAGTCCACTTCAAATCTTACTTATATTAAAACGAAAAGTCATTTATTTTAGTGACAAATTTCAGAGTTTGGATCCTTTTCGCTAAACTACGTCCATTTAAGCTTACCGTGGGACTAGCACGATTTGTATAACAATGTCTCATAATCAGAGCGCAGAAATGCATATAACCAATCAACACTTTGATGGACCAATGACAACTTATTTTAAACGACGGTTTATATTTTCATAGATTGATATTAAGATTCGTTACCGTGATGCATTAAAGAGGGAGTGACACTTGTCAACTAATCTATTCAAGACCGTTTTTAAAGGCAATTTAGTATAACGTGCGCCTTGCATGTTTTATTTATTCGTAGCTCACAACACTACTCTTAATTATGCCTACCATGGGACTTTAGTTACCGATTTCTAAGAATAAACTTTTTTAACAGTTATATATTAGTCCGTATTAATAAGACTCACAATTTATCCGATAGTCTTAACGTCATGTATACAAGGCTCATTTCTAAACTGTCAAATGTTCTTTCGAAAAACATTTAATGTAAAACTCGATTTGTGTGACAATGTCCCACGATATTTATGTAAATAACTGCTTGTTATCTGCAGGGAGCACTCGGAGTGCCCGGTGAGCTCGTGCTCGTGTCGCTGCAGCACGCTCGACCCGCCCGACACGCACTAGCGCGATCTACCACTCCACTAGCGCCATCTGTCGCCAACTCTACCTCGACGCAACGCCATCTCACGGAACAACCTGACACTATAGAGCACTGTCGAACTCGACTCCACTAGCGCGATTTGTCAGAATCAACTCAACCTCGAGACAGCGCCATCTCATGGAACAACCTGACACTACAGAGCGTGCGAGTTTAACAGACGTCACACTGACGTCGCCCTACCGCTATACTCTGTTTGGTTTGGTGTTTAAAAAAAGGTAAACAATCTTGCAGTATCTTATTAATGAAAAATGCATATAAAAATCCTAACTAGATACTTAATGAATCAAAAACAATGTAAATCACTGTATTTCCTTGTGTATTATGTATGTTTATTAAAACTTATTTTCTACTCGTAGTTTTCAATAAAAAGATACTGCAAGATTGTTTACCTTTTTTTAAACACCAAACCAAACAGAGTATAACGCCTTCAACTCCAGAGATTCACATGCGCGTTTCCGAAACTTTGAAAATCTATTCTCGTTATTTTGAAGAACCTCATACTGTCGTTTCTCGAGAAAACCACGGCAGGGAATTCGTTCCAGTCACTTACTTGCAACTGGAACCTACGTTTTTCTCTGTTTGGTTAGATATCTAACTAAATGTAAACAATGTAGCAGTATCTTTTTATTTAAAACCACGAGTAGAAAATAAGTTTTAGCAAATATATATGATATAACAAAGAAATACAGTGATTTACATTGTTTTGATTCATTAAGTACCTAGTTTGGATTTTTAAATGCATTTTTAAATAAAAAGATACTGCAATATTGTTTACATTTAAATAAACACCTAACCAAACAGTATAAATAGCAGATATATCTGATGGCGACTGTCACATAACTTCAAATACAATACTCGACCTGAGAGGCATGAGGTCGGTTCTGTGGGTATGAGATAATATATCTAAATTCGACCTTGTCTCAAAAGCATAAAGTTACACTTACAAGAGAAATTGCTAAATCCGACCTTATGCCTTTCATGTCGAGATTATATATTTTCAGAAAGCATAATTATATACATTATCGTGTTGTTATGTTCGTAACCAAAAAGCTTCTGAGTTGAAAAATCTATTAGATTTAATATTATTGACTTTCTTACAACTTTTTAGTTTAAGTTTTATTATAGTTTTACGATAGACTGTTATTGTTTAATGACACGTTTCTAGTCGACACTTGTCCTAGTTCTAACCAAATATTGCCATGCGAGGTGCCCAACTATACTGTAGCATTCCTTTTTACGGCCTGCTTTACAATTCCTGGGTAAAATCCGTCAGATCAAAATATCACTGTCCTTTTTCGCAGCCATATAAAAGAGGTCAGCTAACATTTATCTTCCATGCATGCAGTGTTCCATTTGCAGCACAATTCCCGGCAGTACCGTAACCATTCTAGTAGCTTTTAGATTTGATTTGACAGGTGCCAATACTTACTCTGCCTTGGGTATAGGTAATTTTATCAGAGTTGAGGTGAGTCACACCATCTAAACAAAGTAGTAATTGCAAAAAATTTAGGGAATTAATGAATAACTGAATTTGAAAATGTTGAAGCAAATCCCTTGAACAAAATTTTTGGTCAATCTTACGGTTCCAATTAGATTTGCTAACAAAATGACAAAAAAAATACATGTAGATGTGTGCGTGACATCAACTTTCGCGGAACTACTTAAACTACAGTTTTAATTTGGAACCACATTACCTGGATTAATTGTTTTTTTCTCGTTTTTGTTTTAAGTAATAGAAAAGAAAATATAAAATTAGAGCATCTAAAAGTTTATATTTTTAATGTATACTCCTACAGGAGTACTAACCTCGTATAAATCGTGAGGATACAAAAATGGGTATGATTTGGTTTGGCTTTTGTATAACATATTTTATAGATTATGTTTTCATGTAAGGATGAATTATTGTAATTGTATAAAATATTTTTAACTACGTTATGCGTTATATTGATACGATGTGTATTTAAATTTTATCCCATGTATCACCGTACAGTTTATTTTTGTAGGTAAATGATAAGTGAAATATTTTTATACTTAGGTAAGCTTATATTTTTGTACAAAATGCTAGGCTAAGTTTGTTCTATTCTGTTGAATTAAGTTTTTAACTGCCAACTATATTCTAATGGAAGGGATTTGATGGCAATTCTCTTTTGAGTCAGTGTAGTTTTGTGTAAAATTATAGTAAATTGAGGAATTAGTCTATTTATTAATGGTAAATTTAGTAAAATAGTGTTACTGAGTACTATCCAGTAGAGGATTGCCATCGGGTGACGAACGCAATCGCGTTGTTATAAAAACAAAAATGTAAAATAAAAATGCTCATATATTTCCAAATATATATATATATGTATATATACATTTATTAAATAATTATTTCATCTGTATTCCAATTTAACAATAAAATTCTCAAAGACACAACATTGTATTTATTTAACACAGGATTGTATCCTGTGGGAGCCCCACACGGGTCCCACCACTCAGACCCAGACATCCCACCAGTGGACACACGTATACCAATACACGTCTATTTCAATGACAGACAAATCTTTTCCAAAAATCCAGTCTCACTGTATCAAGCTAAAAATTCACAAATATATCTGAATCTGAGTGATTGAAGCCAAAAGCTTGGGTTCGTTCCATTAGGTCTATACTTTTGAATTTAAGCTCTAATAAAATGGATGTATAAAACTAATGGGACGCGCCCTCACACAAATGTAGTACAGTAATATTGTACCGCCATTGAAAAACTACGTCTGCCCGTTTAGCTTCGAATGACAATTGTATTGTACTGACTATGAAAAGGGCCAAACTACATATAGGTATTGCACATTTTCTTTGAACAGTATACACAGAAGGATCTGAAAATATCCTTTAATGCAAAGTTAGTAAATAGAGTCCTGCTCTAAACATGGCTCAAATACCCGGGATAGCAGAGGCCTATTGCATAACAAATTATGAATAATAATACAAGCGGAAGTCTCTTTCTAGTAAGAGATAGAAAAGAGACTTCCGCTTGTAATATCAGTGGTAATTGGGTCAAAATTATTTTCGTTGTCTTGTTTTATACCACTCTGTCACGCTTTTAGTGGCTGTTTCGACTCAGTATATTTAAAAAAATCCGGTGCACTTGTATTTCTTTTTCGCGTTAGATTTTAATCCATACATGAGCAATTCAAAACAAAACATCATCTCATACAAAAATCACTGCGTCACGTTTTTTAGGGACACAAAATAAGACAAGGAAAAGAATTTTGACCCAATTTCTTATGCAATAGACCTCTTGTTCCTCAAATCGTACAATTTACAAACAATCGATTTGTACAACTTCAACTCATCACCAGAGATCGGAAAAATGTGTGTCATTGTTCGCAATGATATGGACATGACTCCTAAGTTGATTGAATAATTAATAATTTTCAGAAAATTACATATGTGACACCGGTAACTATGAAAACCTTTTTAAATAGTCACCTTAAAGCTTTGAAATCAAATTTCAAGAAATTATTCGTACGATTATTAATTTAATCAATTTTGTAGTCAAGTCCATATTATTGCAAACAATGACGCACATTTGTCCGATCCCTGCTCATCACAGAGACAGAAATTCACAATGTTTGTGAATAAAAACAGCTACTCGCAAGTAGTCGAATAATTTATTTAAAATTGAAAGTTCACTATCTTTGGTATAGTAGACAAGTGAAGAACGGCAAGCCCCAGGGGCACGAAAGGAAATCTCAGTTTCCACAACAAGAACAATCTTGAGTATCTTTTTCATATAAATATATAAATTTCTGTACGCCCACGAGGGAAAATATACATAACATTCATTTAGGCAATTCTCTAGACGCCTACTATATAATTACATTACCTACTTCGTAGATTATTCATATAAAACATTTCTTCCAAATATTGATATTTTTTGTACAAATTATCATTTTACTACATTTTAAAGCTTTCAAATTAAGATTTGTCTTAATTTTAACACCTACACACGTATCTATAGCTTAGCTAATTCATTATGAATTATACATCAAATAGACAATTATTTTACGCAACTACAAACATCTCGCCTCGAGATGGACATTTGGCAGGACACATTTCGTTTGTAAAGTTCACAACGTCACATATAAAACTCTCGCGTCTAACGTCGATATACTCTTTAACAATATATATGTACAGGTTCCATAAATATACATAGATTCTTTGCTTACCGCGTGGACCACTTGTCGGCCGCGGCACTCGCGACCGAAGTGCGGAATGTGTGCGACGAGCGCGCGCGCGCTCACTTGTCGTCCTGCTCCATCGGCTCCTCCGACACCGAGCGCGACGACTCCAGGGACGGCGAACTGCAAGTTGCAATCAAACATAATTATTATTTATATCTATAGCCTTATAAGAGTACCTACCTAAAGGGTATACAAACATACTAGGATTTGTTTAAACAGCAGATTCAGGTGGCTTATGATGGTCCCGTTTTATTCATTTATCGTTCTACGCGTCACTTTCGCACTTGTATACCTATTGTTAGAATGTGACTGCAGCGACGACAAACGATTAGACGCGGTGTCATCGTAAGCCTACAGAATCCGTCCACATAGGCCAGCCCACCGTACAAAATGATATTTTATCGAGAAATGAAAACATTTGATTATGTATCCGTTAGGGTGCTTCTTATTTTTGAAATTTGTAGGATGTTCGAAACAATAAAGGAGCTCTTTGCTCTCCTGATTGCAATTTTCTGGGTGTCCCTTTCATTTTGTTATTTTATAAGGAAACCATATTTGTTTTTTTTTTTCCAATTATTATAAACAAAAATTAGGGGTTGTCCCAGGCTCGCGGCCGCGACGGCTGTAGCCGTCAGAGCTGTACGACACACACACCTCGGCTTGGCGTCGGCGTGGGGGTGGTGCATGGACAGCGTGGCCATGGCGGCGGCCGTGTCGGCGGCGTCGCGCTCCGTCTGCAGCCGTCCCAGGCGAGCGGCCGCGACGGCTGTAGCCGTCAGAGCTGTACGACACACACACCTCGGCTTGGCGTCGGCGTGGGGGTGGTGCATGGACAGCGTGGCCATGGCGGCGGCCGTGTCGGCGGCGTCGCGCTCCGTCTGCAGCCGTCCCAGGCGAGCGGCCGCGACGGCTGTAGCCGTCAGAGCTGTACGACACACACACCTCGGCTTGGCGTCGGCGTGGGGGTGGTGCATGGACAGCGTGGCCATGGCGGCGGCCGTGTCGGCGGCGTCGCGCTCCGTCTGCAGCCGTCCCAGGCGAGCGGCCGCGACGGCTGTAGCCGTCAGAGCTGTACGACACACACACCTCGGCTTGGCGTCGGCGTGGGGGTGGTGCATGGACAGCGTGGCCATGGCGGCGGCCGTGTCGGCGGCGTCGCGCTCCGTCTGCAGCCGTCCCAGGCGAGCGGCCGCGACGGCTGTAGCCGTCAGAGCTGTACGACACACACACCTCGGCTTGGCGTCGGCGTGGGGGTGGTGCATGGACAGCGTGGCCATGGCGGCGGCCGTGTCGGCGGCGTCGCGCTCCGTCTGCAGCCGTCCCAGGCGAGCGGCCGCGACGGCTGTAGCCGTCAGAGCTGTACGACACACACACCTCGGCTTGGCGTCGGCGTGGGGGTGGTGCATGGACAGCGTGGCCATGGCGGCGGCCGTGTCGGCGGCGTCGCGCTCCGTCTGCAGCCGTCCCAGGCGAGCGGCCGCGACGGCTGTAGCCGTCAGAGCTGTACGACACACACACCTCGGCTTGGCGTCGGCGTGGGGGTGGTGCATGGACAGCGTGGCCATGGCGGCGGCCGTGTCGGCGGCGTCGCGCTCCGTCTGCAGCCGTCCCAGGCGAGCGGCCGCGACGGCTGTAGCCGTCAGAGCTGTACGACACACACACCTCGGCTTGGCGTCGGCGTGGGGGTGGTGCATGGACAGCGTGGCCATGGCGGCGGCCGTGTCGGCGGCGTCGCGCTCCGTCTGCAGCCGTCCCAGGCGAGCGGCCGCGACGGCTGTAGCCGTCAGAGCTGTACGACACACACACCTCGGCTTGGCGTCGGCGTGGGGGTGGTGCATGGACAGCGTGGCCATGGCGGCGGCCGTGTCGGCGGCGTCGCGCTCCGTCTGCAGCCGTCCCAGGCGAGCGGCCGCGACGGCTGTAGCCGTCAGAGCTGTACGACACACACACCTCGGCTTGGCGTCGGCGTGGGGGTGGTGCATGGACAGCGTGGCCATGGCGGCGGCCGTGTCGGCGGCGTCGCGCTCCGTCTGCAGCCGTCCCAGGCGAGCGGCCGCGACGGCTGTAGCCGTCAGAGCTGTACGACACACACACCTCGGCTTGGCGTCGGCGTGGGGGTGGTGCATGGACAGCGTGGCCATGGCGGCGGCCGTGTCGGCGGCGTCGCGCTCCGTCTGCAGCCGTCCCAGGCGAGCGGCCGCGACGGCTGTAGCCGTCAGAGCTGTACGACACACACACCTCGGCTTGGCGTCGGCGTGGGGGTGGTGCATGGACAGCGTGGCCATGGCGGCGGCCGTGTCGGCGGCGTCGCGCTCCGTCTGCAGCCGTCCCAGGCGAGCGGCCGCGACGGCTGTAGCCGTCAGAGCTGTACGACACACACACCTCGGCTTGGCGTCGGCGTGGGGGTGGTGCATGGACAGCGTGGCCATGGCGGCGGCCGTGTCGGCGGCGTCGCGCTCCGTCTGCAGCCGTCCCAGGCGAGCGGCCGCGACGGCTGGGGCCGCTTCCAGGGCCGACATGCCGATCAGGCTGCTGTATCGCTTCAGCTGGAATTAACGACGAAAGATTGTAAGAAGATAGATAGATAGAATACTCTTTATTGCACACCCTAACAAAAAAGAAAACATGGTTAAAACAGACGATTATACATAGAGGTACACAACAGGCGGTCTTATCGCCTACTCTCCACTACTGTTACTACTGTGGTCTACTGTTATTATTAAGAAATACAAAATCATGGGAAGGAGTCGTTTATTTATTTTAAAACTTTTTAATATAGATGGATAATAAGTTATATAATTGTTGTAAGTATGCATCAAAGTTGGCACGAATGGATCAATAAGTCATAGAAAGCATCTATGTGTGGATGCCAAAATAACAGTAGATACAGTTTGGTATAGCATGGCCGCATACTCAATGCTAGATTTTAGAATTATAACTAACGTGAGACTCAAACATATTTAAATATTTATCACACGGGTTACTCACGTAATTTAAGTCGATAATTGCTCGACATGTTTCGATCCATTTAGAGGATCCTCATCTAGCAGAGCGCAAGCCCGCAGTACACGTCGGGCTTTGGTCGCGGATACTCCATGATGAGGATCCTCTAAATGGATCGAAACATGTCGAGCAATTATCGACTTAAATTACGTGAGTAACCCGTGTGATAAATATTTAAATATCAATGACAGATGTCGTTAATTTCATTCGTTCCAGCTTTGGTGAATTTACATTGTATACAAAGGCTAGTTTAAAGCTGGTTTTAGTGTTACGCGGATCGCTCCGTGCGGAGCAATATTTATCGATAGTTTGGAGCGTTTTAGAATGGCGCCGAGCGCACCGCGCGGACGGTTATCAGCGTGGAGGGTGACGCGGTCTCCACGCTACGCCGCCGTCCTGCTGAGTGTTCCAGCTGGTGGCTGCGAGCGTGACGACCACTGCAGGGATCGGTTTAGTGTCACGCGGAGCGCACGCGTCCGCGTAGTACAGTCATAGCGACTCGCGATGTAAACACAGGTCGAGTGATTGATGAAGTTCGTCTAAGGCAATGTTTGTGGGATACGTCTGGGTGTTTGGTCAAGTTGCCAATCGCTAGCGCTTTATGGTCAATCGTAAACGAAAGGCAGCTAATTGTCTTTGTCGCACTAATACATACTGACGTATTTGCAACCTAATGGCCCCAACTTGTAAGAGGATGTAGAACAGTTTTTGAATCTCTGTACTGAATTTTTGTAGTGTTTAAAATGTAGGTTAAGCTAGAATTAAGTTTGTAATGTTTTGGCGTAAGCTGTAATTACAAATTCCTTTTTGAAATAAACAAACAAACTAATATGAAAAAACCGGCCAAGTGCGAGTCGGACTCGCGCGCGAAGGGTTCCGTACCATTATCAATTTATTATTTAAAAAATACAGTTAAATCAACCTACCTCAAAAACTATAGGAGATACAAGATTAGAAAACATCAATTTATTTTTATAATTAAACAAATTGATATTGAAGTTACTTTTTTACAATGCGGATAATCCCACAATGTCGTAACAGATGTGCTTACCATAGAAAAAATCAACTACGAAAGACTCTGGTTGTCACGGGATCCCGTGACAACCAGAGTCTTTCGTAGTTGATTTTTTCTATGGTAAGCACATCTGTTACGACATTGTGGGACTATAGGAGATAATTTAATAAAACCAAAAATCATTGATAGAGTTTATTAATGTGCTTAACATATATTTTTTTTAGAATTTTATATCGCGTAGTTTAAAGAATAGAGGGGGGGGGACACATTTTTCAGACTTTGAGAGCTGGTATCTCGAAAACGATTTGCTTAAATAAAGATAAGATTTATAAACCTTCATATCATTTTCAAAGACCTTTCTATTAATACCCCACACGCTTATATACAACTAATTTTTTTTTCTATCCCTCAGTTATATGTATGGAGGGCCCCCACCCCAATGGTTATTTTACAATTTAGTATCATAATCCTGTAGCGGTTCATACAACACATATCCTTACCAAATTTCGTTACTGTAGCATTCATAGTTTCCGAGTAAATCAGCTGTGACAGACGGACATGACGAATCTATAAGGGTTCCGTTTTGCCATTTTGGCTACGGAACCCTAAAAAGTAACAGAGAGGGAAAACTACGCTACTAAGCGTTAGCGATTGGCAACTTGGCTAAACATCCTGATCCGTTGTACGAAATCAAATCGAATCACCGTTCGATCGATGATACAGGCACAAGTCGTAGACTGCGACGGGCCAGTTTATTTCGTGTCTTTGATAGAAGTTCATCAAAACTTCTGGTCGACATCTGAAAAAAGTGTGACACGCGGTCGCCTCACAGTATATACAGTGTGACCCACCTCGGGCCAGTGCGGCGCCTGTATCGCGATGGTGTGCCGCAGCGCCTCCTGCGCGGGCGCGGCGGGCACGCGAGCCAGCTCACAAGGGGAGGGGGGGGACACGCGGTCGCCTCACAGTATATACAGTGTGACCCACCTCGGGCCAGTGCGGCGCCTGTATCGCGATGGTGTGCCGCAGCGCCTCCTGCGCGGGCGCGGCGGGCACGCGAGCCAGCTCACAAGGGGAGGGGGGGGGACACGCGGTCGCCTCACAGTATATACAGTGTGACCCACCTCGGGCCAGTGCGGCGCCTGTATCGCGATGGTGTGCCGCAGCGCCTCCTGCGCGGGCGCGGCGGGCACGCGAGCCAGCTCACAAGGGGAGGGGGGGGACACGCGGTCGCCTAGTAATGCGCGTACGCACTCCTGCGCGCAGTCGCACATGGCGGGCAGGTCGTAGCCACCCTCCAGGGATAACACCACCTGGAATGTGAAAATGCTGTTGTTCATACCTCTAATGAATAAAAAACTTTCCGCCGATGAGCAAATAGTACGTTACGACATAAGTGCGAAAAACATTTTTGCACGTGTCTCGTACGACGTTTTTTAGTACATTGCCCTCCAAAGTTTTGAACCTGACGTAAATGAGCCACTTCTCGCACTAGCGCATAAAAAACGCACCATCTCTACTAAAAATAATGCAACCCAGTCGTCAGATTCCAGTCACCAATCAAACGACATAAAAAAACTTCATAGTGGCGATAGTTCGAAAAAAGATGTTGATTTGATTTAACAGTCATCGTGCGTATTTTATTTTTCACCTTAGCGACTCAAGCATGGCGGTTTTGCTGCTTGAAACTAGTGAGCAGAATGTAATTTTGCTGCGAGAGTGAGAGAATTTTCGATGCAATAGCAAACATTTGTTTTTTCGACGAGGGTGAAAGTTGGAGCCCGCGTGAAACGAGGGCGACAATCACCCGAGTTAATAAGAAGTTCGATACACGTTTTACACGTGTATCGAACGCCTTTTTTTTATAACAAGTGCCTTAAAAAGAAAAATTTAACCAAAGTAACTGAAATAGCTCTCCGAATCGCTAAACTGAAGTGGCAGTGGGCGGGGCACATTGCGCGTAGAACCGATGGTCGTTGGGGCGGGAAGGTTCTTGAGTGCAAATAAATAAATGAAATGATGATGAATTCTCCTGGCTCTGCGTACTATTAAGTCTACAGTTGACTAACTGTTATGTGGGTAGTTTAAGATATGAGAGGGCGCGGCTGCGTATCCGCCATCGTCAGTCGATTAAACTTGTCAATGAGAACGGCCGGTGTTTAGTTTGTCTCCGTTTTCGGCTCCCCTTTTATGAGAACTAACACTAACCTTGCCGTTGGCTAGTTGCATGAGGTCTCGTGTCATGGCGGCGAAGCAAGCCGCGCTGACCGTGTACCCGGCCGCGGCATCGAACCCGCACGACACTAGAACCAGCTCCGGTGCTGAGTGTACAGTTGACTAACCTTGCCATTAGCGAGTTGCATGAGGTCTCGTGTCATGGCGGCGAAGCAAGCCGCGCTGACCGTGTACCCGCCCAGCGGCGCGGGGTGCCCGGCCGCGGCATCGAACCCGCACGACACTAGAACCAGCTCCGGGTCGTACTCCTGAAAAAATTCAAACGGTGGTCAAATACTAACCAAGTCACTAAGTATTGTTAGTCCCTGACGATCTTATTAATATGTCTGTCAGACCGAAAGGGACAAACAATATTTATAAATGAGGAGCTTAAACATTACTTACAATTAAACCAAGAAGGCTTCAGTAAATGATATGTGTACAGGGTGGAAAATTATTTTTGGGTCAGTGAGTGAGTGAGGGCAGCTACCAGATCGAGAGTAGTTACGCGAGAATGGTCTTGGAAGACCTGCCCTCGATTTTAAATTAACAAAGACCGGCATTATTTAAAAAAAAGATTAAAAAAAAAACATACAGGGTACAAGAAAATGATCAGTTTTGTCGAACTTTTTTTTTTATTCCAATCGATACTGTTTCTATCCAGGATCAAAAGCTTGTACAACACCAAAAAAAAACGCTAGAAAAGCCGCAATTCAAGATTGGAAATTCCCATTCAAATTGATTATACTGAAAGACTTGAAATACATTTATTCACCAAAAATTCACAATTCTGGTGATGTACAGTTAATGTACAACACCAACCTTGGCGATAGGCATGACGATAGCCCGGAAGGCGGCGAGATACTCGGCGTCGCCGAGCGGCGGGTTGAGGCCGGAGGCCCACGCTACGTTGACGTTGAAGCCGAGGCCGCGCCGGTGGATGCCGATGTACAGTTATTGTACGACACCAACCTTGGCGATAGGCATGACGATAGCCCGGAAGGCGGCGAGATACTCGGCGTCGCCGAGCGGCGGGTTGAGGCCGGAGGCCCACGCTACGTTGACGTTGAAGCCGAGGCCGCGCCGGTGGATGCCGATGTACAGTTATTGTACGACACCAACCTTGGCGATAGGCATGACGATAGCCCGGAAGGCGGCGAGATACTCGGCGTCGCCGAGCGGCGGGTTGAGGCCGGAGGCCCACGCTACGTTGACGTTGAAGCCGAGGCCGCGCCGGTGGATGCCGATGTACAGTTATTGTACGACACCAACCTTGGCGATAGGCATGACGATAGCCCGGAAGGCGGCGAGATACTCGGCGTCGCCGAGCGGCGGGTTGAGGCCGGAGGCCCACGCTACGTTGACGTTGAAGCCGAGGCCGCGCCGGTGGATGCCGATGTACAGTTATTGTACGACACCAACCTTGGCGATAGGCATGACGATAGCCCGGAAGGCGGCGAGATACTCGGCGTCGCCGAGCGGCGGGTTGAGGCCGGAGGCCCACGCTACGTTGACGTTGAAGCCGAGGCCGCGCCGGTGGATGCCGATGTACAGTTATTGTACAACACCAACCTTGGCGATAGGCATGACGATAGCCCGGAAGGCGGCGAGATACTCGGCGTCGCCGAGCGGCGGGTTGAGGCCGGAGGCCCACGCTACGTTGACGTTGAAGCCGAGGCCGCGCCGGTGGATGCCGATGTACAGTTATTGTACGACACCAACCTTGGCGATAGGCATGACGATAGCCCGGAAGGCGGCGAGATACTCGGCGTCGCCGAGCGGCGGGTTGAGGCCGGAGGCCCACGCTACGTTGACGTTGAAGCCGAGGCCGCGCCGGTGGATGCCGATGTACAGTTATTGTACGACACCAACCTTGGCGATAGGCATGACGATAGCCCGGAAGGCGGCGAGATACTCGGCGTCGCCGAGCGGCGGGTTGAGGCCGGAGGCCCACGCTACGTTGACGTTGAAGCCGAGGCCGCGCCGGTGGATGCCGATGTACAGTTATTGTACGACACCAACCTTGGCGATAGGCATGACGATAGCCCGGAAGGCGGCGAGATACTCGGCGTCGCCGAGCGGCGGGTTGAGGCCGGAGGCCCACGCTACGTTGACGTTGAAGCCGAGGCCGCGCCGGTGGATGCCGATGTACAGTTATTGTACAACACCAACCTTGGCGATAGGCATGACGATAGCCCGGAAGGCGGCGAGATACTCGGCGTCGCCGAGCGGCGGGTTGAGGCCGGAGGCCCACGCTACGTTGACGTTGAAGCCGAGGCCGCGCCGGTGGATGCCGATGTACAGTTATTGTACGACACCAACCTTGGCGATAGGCATGACGATAGCCCGGAAGGCGGCGAGATACTCGGCGTCGCCGAGCGGCGGGTTGAGGCCGGAGGCCCACGCTACGTTGACGTTGAAGCCGAGGCCGCGCCGGTGGATGCCGATGTACAGTTATTGTACGACACCAACCTTGGCGATAGGCATGACGATAGCCCGGAAGGCGGCGAGATACTCGGCGTCGCCGAGCGGCGGGTTGAGGCCGGAGGCCCACGCTACGTTGACGTTGAAGCCGAGGCCGCGCCGGTGGATGCCGATGTACAGTTATTGTACGACACCAACCTTGGCGATAGGCATGACGATAGCCCGGAAGGCGGCGAGATACTCGGCGTCGCCGAGCGGCGGGTTGAGGCCGGAGGCCCACGCTACGTTGACGTTGAAGCCGAGGCCGCGCCGGTGGATGCCGATGTACAGTTATTGTACGACACCAACCTTGGCGATAGGCATGACGATAGCCCGGAAGGCGGCGAGATACTCGGCGTCGCCGAGCGGCGGGTTGAGGCCGGAGGCCCACGCTACGTTGACGTTGAAGCCGAGGCCGCGCCGGTGGATGCCGATGTACAGTTATTGTACGACACCAACCTTGGCGATAGGCATGACGATAGCCCGGAAGGCGGCGAGATACTCGGCGTCGCCGAGCGGCGGGTTGAGGCCGGAGGCCCACGCTACGTTGACGTTGAAGCCGAGGCCGCGCCGGTGGATGCCGATGTACAGTTATTGTACGACACCAACCTTGGCGATAGGCATGACGATAGCCCGGAAGGCGGCGAGATACTCGGCGTCGCCGAGCGGCGGGTTGAGGCCGGAGGCCCACGCTACGTTGACGTTGAAGCCGAGGCCGCGCCGGTGGATGCCGATGTACAGTTATTGTACGACACCAACCTTGGCGATAGGCATGACGATAGCCCGGAAGGCGGCGAGATACTCGGCGTCGCCGAGCGGCGGGTTGAGGCCGGAGGCCCACGCTACGTTGACGTTGAAGCCGAGGCCGCGCCGGTGGATGCCGATGTACAGTTATTGTACGACACCAACCTTGGCGATAGGCATGACGATAGCCCGGAAGGCGGCGAGATACTCGGCGTCGCCGAGCGGCGGGTTGAGGCCGGAGGCCCACGCTACGTTGACGTTGAAGCCGAGGCCGCGCCGGTGGATGCCGATGTACAGTTATTGTACGACACCAACCTTGGCGATAGGCATGACGATAGCCCGGAAGGCGGCGAGATACTCGGCGTCGCCGAGCGGCGGGTTGAGGCCGGAGGCCCACGCTACGTTGACGTTGAAGCCGAGGCCGCGCCGGTGGATGCCGATGTACAGTTATTGTACGACACCAACCTTGGCGATAGGCATGACGATAGCCCGGAAGGCGGCGAGATACTCGGCGTCGCCGAGCGGCGGGTTGAGGCCGGAGGCCCACGCTACGTTGACGTTGAAGCCGAGGCCGGCGCCGGCGCCGCACTCGGAGGCGGCGCCGGTGCCGGGGAAGAAGTTCCCGTCGTCGTGCCGGTGGATGCTGATGTACAACACGTGAGGGTCCTCGTAGAAGATTTGTTGCGTGCCGTTGCCGTGGTGGACGTCCTGTTTAAAGAAAAAATAATAATTAGGTACTGAAGACTAGTGGGTCGTTTGCAAAAATATGTATATCAAGGCGAGGCTTTCAATGAAAACAAAATGTAACGTCACATTTTTGTGAGTTACCCATAAACTTGTAATCTTAATTCAAGCCACTAAGTATTGTTTGTCTCTTTTAGTCCTATTATAAGACCGAAAGGGGCAAACTATACTTAGCGGCTTGTTAAGTGAGGATCTCCACAACACAAATCCATCGACGTGGAATCAGCTTAAACCGCTCAAAAAAACCTTTACGGCGACGACAAAAGCGCGAAAAATCCGATGTCCCGTCGGTCGACGTCTTTTTCGCAATTTAGCGAACGAAATTACTCCAACAAGAGCAAAATGAGGAAGTAATTGTGAAGAAATGAGGAAGGAGTATAAATATAAATATAACACACATAATGAGTATTTTGTTAAAGCAAGGTTTTTCAAAGCTCTAAGGATTCATTGTTGTTTACTTTCAAACAGCCGCGTGGTCAGCAGGCGAGCGGCGATCCACGGAGTTGAAGAAGCCCACCGCTGGAGTGACTGTCCAGCACAGGACCCTAGCCTGATGTACTGACCCAGTCCACGATGAGGATCCTCTGTAGCCGCAGCCGCGTGTGCAGCAGGCGAGCGGCGATCCACGGAGTTGAAGAAGCCCACCGCTGGAGTGACTGTCCAGCACAGGACCCTAGCCTGATGTACTGACCCAGTCCACGATGAGGATCCTCTGTAGCCGCAGCCGCGTGTGCAGCAGGCGAGCGGCGATCCACGGAGTTGAAGAAGCCCACCGCTGGACTGACTGTCCAGCACAGGACCCTAGCCTGATGTACTGACCCAGTCCACGATGAGGATCCTCTGTAGCCGCAGCCGCGTGTGCAGCAGGCGAGCGGCGATCCACGGAGTTGAAGAAGCCCACCGCTGGAGTGACTGTCCAGCACAGGACCCTAGCCTGATGTACTGACCCAGTCCACGATGAGGATCCTCTGTAGCCGCAGCCGCGTGTGCAGCAGGCGAGCGGCGATCCACGGAGTTGAAGAAGCCCACCGCTGGAGTGACTGTCCAGCACAGGACCCTAGCCTGATGTACTGACCCAGTCCACGATGAGGATCCTCTGTAGCCGCAGCCGCGTGTGCAGCAGGCGAGCGGCGATCCACGGAGTTGAAGAAGCCCACCGCTGGAGTGACTGTCCAGCACAGGACCCTAGCCTGATGTACTGACCCAGTCCACGATGAGGATCCTCTGTAGCCGCAGCCGCGTGTGCAGCAGGCGAGCGGCGATCCACGGAGTTGAAGAAGCCCACCGCTGGAGTGACTGTCCAGCACAGGACCCTAGCCTGATGTACTGACCCAGTCCACGATGAGGATCCTCTGTAGCCGCAGCCGCGTGTGCAGCAGGCGAGCGGCGATCCACGGAGTTGAAGAAGCCCACCGCTGGAGTGACTGTCCAGCACAGGACCCTAGCCTGATGTACTGACCCAGTCCACGATGAGGATCCTCTGTAGCCGCAGCCGCGTGTGCAGCAGGCGAGCGGCGATCCACGGAGTTGAAGAAGCCCACCGCTGGAGTGACTGTCCAGCACAGGACCCTAGCCTGATGTACTGACCCAGTCCACGATGAGGATCCTCTGTAGCCGCAGCCGCGTGTGCAGCAGGCGAGCGGCGATCCACGGAGTTGAAGAAGCCCACCGCTGGAGTGACTGTCCAGCACAGGACCCTAGCCTGATGTACTGACCCAGTCCACGATGAGGATCCTCTGTAGCCGCAGCCGCGTGTGCAGCAGGCGAGCGGCGATCCACGGAGTTGAAGAAGCCCACCGCTGGAGTGACTGTCCAGCACAGGACCCTAGCCTGATGTACTGACCCAGTCCACGATGAGGATCCTCTGTAGCCGCAGCCGCGTGTGCAGCAGGCGAGCGGCGATCCACGGAGTTGAAGAAGCCCACCGCTGGAGTGACTGTCCAGCACAGGACCCTAGCCTGATGTACTGACCCAGTCCACGATGAGGATCCTCTGTAGCCGCAGCCGCGTGTGCAGCAGGCGAGCGGCGATCCACGGAGTTGAAGAAGCCCACCGCTGGAGTGACTGTCCAGCACAGGACCCTAGCCTGATGTACTGACCCAGTCCACGATGAGGATCCTCTGTAGCCGCAGCCGCGTGTGCAGCAGGCGAGCGGCGATCCACGGAGTTGAAGAAGCCCACCGCTGGAGTGACTGTCCAGCACAGGACCCTAGCCTGATGTACTGACCCAGTCCACGATGAGGATCCTCTGTAGCCGCAGCCGCGTGTGCAGCAGGCGAGCGGCGATCCACGGAGTTGAAGAAGCCCACCGCTGGAGTGACTGTCCAGCACAGGACCCTAGCCTGATGTACTGACCCAGTCCACGATGAGGATCCTCTGTAGCCGCAGCCGCGTGTGCAGCAGGCGAGCGGCGATCCACGGAGTTGAAGAAGCCCACCGCTGGAGTGACTGTCCAGCACAGGACCCTAGCCTGATGTACTGACCCAGTCCACGATGAGGATCCTCTGTAGCCGCAGCCGCGTGTGCAGCAGGCGAGCGGCGACAGCTACGGAGTTGAAGAAGCAGAAACCCATCGCCTGGTTCGGTTCTGCGTGGTGGCCTGGAGGTCGGACTACTGCGAACCTGGTCACAAACGTACATTATTACTAAATACTAAATATTTTTTTGTTGTTATTTGGTCACATTCCCAGGGAATAACAGTTGAATAGTTTGTTAGAAAAAAGTATCCTGCAAGCTCTATCATTATTAGCAGAGCCCGGAAAATCCATAGCAAAACAAAAGACTGTCGCAATAGAACTAGGGTGAGAAACATTTTTTTATAGATATCGAGTAAGTTTTTGGTCTAATAATCATAGCGATATGTAAATAAATAAATAAATAAATATCTTGGGACATCTTACACAAATCGACCTAGTCCCACGGTAAGCTCAATTAAGGCTTGTGATGTGGGTACCAGGCGACGATATATATAATAGACAGATACATATAGATACTTAAATACATAGACAGCCATGACCAAGGAACAAACATTTGTGATAAATAAATACACAAAGAATGCCCTCGCCGGGATTCGAACCCGGAACCTCCAGCTTCGTAGGCAGGGTCACTACCAACTAGGCTACGGAGGCTGACAAATAAGTTGCTGTTAAGATACATTATTTTATAATGATTCAAGCCAAACGCAAAAGAAGTAGTAAGTCAAATATTTCATCTAAAATGCAAAAGGCGACGACCGAACAACTGAACTATATTTGTATACATGGAACTAGCTAGTAAACACAATTCAAATCGCTGTCATTGCATAGAAAAGATAGAACTTGTATTCAGCCAAGATCAAATTTCAATATTCAATATATTTTTGCTATAATGTACGTAGAAAGCTACCAATTTATATTTCACGAACTTTACTAACGTTACTTTTATTTCATATTAAGTGATAGCCTTTTAGCGGGTGATCGACCTCATTGAAATTAATAGACAATTCAGAAAATTTATACTCCATAAGACATTGAATGTCATTATTGTAATTTCATTGCGTATGACAGCATTGAAAGCGATAAAGGTCTTAAATGAAAAACCGACTTCAACCGATTTTTCTAAGATCTCAACATCGCGGTTTCTTTTGAAGTTGGTTAAAAAAAGAATTATTGACATCGGTTAGCGTGATATTGAGATATTTGTGCATTTATAGTGCACATGCACATGCTTGTAAAGGTCATTGGGCGTTTTTGACCCGCTTTATGATTTTTCGCGTACAGAGAACAAACTAGCTTTAAAATAAAGAATGAAATCTCACTTTTCTAAATATGTAATTTTTCCGTGTGTATCAACCGGGAAAAAAAAGTTATTCGACTTTTTGTATCCGAAATAGTGTTTTTTATGTTTTTACTTTTAGCATTGTATAATTGCGTAAACGGTTGTGACCTACTTTTCTGGTTTGGCCTTGCAAGAATGCGACTCATACTACTCAGTAGTACTTACATTTACCTACATTCCTAGCCCTATTTCGTTTGAGTACGCAGTGGGTCATATGCCCGAACAAAATGCCCAATGACCTTTGTGACTTATATGGTTTTCTCATGGATGCCATTATCAGAACTGGATCAAATTGAAATGGGACCAATCGGTGAACATCAGCTTTCAAATAAAAAAAGGTTCACTCATTCGGAAATTTTGAAGAAACAAACACAAAATAAACATACAGAACCTCCATTGAGAACCTTTGTTTGAAAAACGGAAAAAATAGTACTCACCCATTCCTAAGCTCTCCCCTAGCAGTCCTCATAGCCAGATCCAGCACCGCCCCAGCGGCCATCCGGGCCGCGGCGGCCGTGTGCGTGTCGGACCATGCTGTGTCGGAGTCCACGCCGAGGCCGCCGCACGCGAGCCGCACGAGCTGCCGGGGGCCTGCCGCTACGTGGGACTCTTGGTGTACTGATTGGAGTTCTTCGAGGGATGCCTGGTGATATAGTACTCACCCATTCCTAAGCTCTCCCCTAGCAGTCCTCATAGCCAGATCCAGCACGGCCCCAGCGGCCATCCGGGCCGCAGCGGCCGTATGCGTGTCGGACCATGCTGTGTCGGAGTCCACGCCGAGGCCGCCGCACGCGAGCCGCACGAGCTGCCGGGGGCCTGCCGCGCCGGCCCGGCGGCCTCCGAACTGCGCTACGTGGGACTCGAGGTGGACTGATTGGAGCTCTTCGAGGGATGCCTGGTGAATTTATGTGGGTTTTTATATCGGTAATCTAGGATGTAAAATGATAATTAACAAATAATATGGTAAGGCCGAGAAATATAAATTGAATGTTTATTTTTACTATAATGTAGGTAGAAAGTTACCAATTTATATTTCACGAACTATGATAATATGATCAATAAATAAATAAATAATAAATAAAATAAATAAATAATAAATAAAATAAATAAATATAGGGACATCTTACACAAAATAATACTATAATACTTCAATAAAAATAAAACAATCAATCAAATAATACTTCATTTTATTAGCAATTATCACATATTGGTAGTTGTAATATCTATCGATTTTGTAGCAATTCCTATTTAAAAGAGGTAGGTGTTGATATTGATTTGTTTAATAACACCATGTCAACACTAAAATAAAATAATAAGTGTAGAGAACTTCTCAAAGGCGTTTGACTGAGTAACTCACTAAAAATATTTTAAAAAACTTCACTACTATGATATCTGTAGCACAAATCTGAGTCTTAAAAGATCATGTATAATGAAACGTATTAGATATGTTGTAATATTTGAAAAAATAGGACTACGTAACAATTATCATCAATGTCATATTAATATGTGGGGTACCCCAAGGATCTGTTCTTCAGCCACTTCTTTTTCTAATTCTCATTCACAATTTACTCGATTGTCTCTCACGTATCCGTATCTTTGCCGAATATTTATATTAATTTAATAACGATTACAATATTTAACAAGTAAGAGAGGGACGATGATCGGATATTTAATGCGACACTGTGGTTTCATTGTTAACATCCATCAAAATTGAAGGTAGAAGATACTTACATATTTAAATCAAATAAAAAAAGACTGTTCCCGATGAGTCGTAAGAGGTCAAAAGATTGACGGAGGCGAGAGACAAAATGGTGTTTAGTCCTCCAACAAGTGCGAAGATGTTAAGGTGCGTTCAAACTAAAAGAGCATTCGCTGTTCTAACCTCCCACTCTACGAAATTCGATCGGTACACAAAACGTGATTGGTTGATTTCGTAGAACGGGCGCTAGAACAGCGAATGCTCTTTTGGTTTAAACGCACTTTAAAGTGAGAGAAGAAGAATAGCGGGTAGACTAGGGTAAGTGGTACCTTGCGCGGCCTGGTGGCCGGTCTCGCACAGGCGCGCCCACACGGACTGCAGCCCGTCGTGCTCCGGGTGCTGCGGGGGCACCTGCAATAGCGGGTAGACTAGGGTAAGTGGTACCTTGCGCGGCCTGGTGCGCTCGGTGCGCGCGAGCAGGCCGGTCTCGCACAGGCGCGCCCACACGGACTGCAGCCCGTCGTGCTCCGGGTGCTGCGGGGGCACCTGCAATAGCGGGTAGACTAGGGTAAGTGGTACCTTGCGCGGCCTGGTGCGCTCGGTGCGCGCGAGCAGGCCGGTCTCGCACAGGCGCGCCCACACGGACTGCAGCCCGTCGTGCTCCGGGTGCTGCGGGGGCACCTGCAATAGCGGGTAGACTAGGGTAAGTGGTACCTTGCGCGGCCTGGTGCGCTCGGTGCGCGCGAGCAGGCCGGTCTCGCACAGGCGCGCCCACACGGACTGCAGCCGCCCGCCGTGCTCCGGGTGTTGTGGGGCGTGCGCGCCGCACGCGCACCTGTAATACAACACGTTTCATAAAACTTGTTTAACCAATGACATTAATAATAAATGGACGCACAAAGCCAAACAAAAAAACCAAGAAAAGTGGCACTAAAAGTCATTTCTATCATGTTTCAGTTGAAGCTAATATAACGCTCACTTACAATAAACTATAATAAAAAAAACTCAAAGAATAAAAAACTTTGTGAAGTGAGCAATAAGTGTCAAATTTGCGAACAACACCGCAAAATAGTAGTGTTGAGATTTAAAGTTGCCGCTAGATGGAGTTTTTTAAATACCAAACTTGATAACGATGTATTACCTGAAAACAATGGAGCTTTGAAGTTTCATAAGAGGAAGCCAGTAACCAACCGGGATATAGTGAAAACAGTGCATAGTGAAGTAATAGTAAAGTGACAGTAGTGAAGTGATCCTTAAGTGCAAGTACTTAGAGTCTAAATTAGTTCTGTGAAGTGCGAACATTTGGTCCTAGCGAGTCGGATACGTGCGTTACGCGAGTGATAGTGCAGTGTAAAGTGGACTCTATTGGATTGCACTAAGGACTATATTCGAGTAAGGTCGTTTCAATTCTTTGGACTTGTAAAATTTTCCGTAATATTTGGGACTTAGAATAATTTCGTAGTGTTCTGAAACTTAGAACATAAACAGTGTTCTAAAGACTTAGAATATTTTAGTGAGTTGCGGACTTAGAAAAATCTTGTAATCTAGACTTAGCAAAAATGGATGCATTATACATAGTGCAAGCGGATAACTTGCATCTTCTTCAGAAAGCGAAGTCAAATTTCAAGAAGTGTCCTAAAGCAAGAATGACTAACTTTGAATGAGTAACTTGCAAGTATGACTTTGCAAGTCATACTTGCAAGTTAGAGTTGGCAACTTAGACAAACTTTGGGAAGTTTTTCAAGATACTCACAGAGAGATAGTGAAAATAGCTACATCAGAACAACGAAAAAGTAACGAATTTATTTTTTTTTTATTTTTTATTTTTTTTATTGAAACAAAAGTTTACACGACATTACAGTTTACACCAATGCGTCATGAAACTAAAATTAAAAGAGATACAAATAAAGATATACAGATAAAGGTAGGTACATATAAAAAAAATCATTAAGTAGATTTAGGTGACACAACAGCGTGGCTCTGTCGAGTCATCTGAACCGGCGTAGGGTTCGGCAGATTGCCCCGGAACCGCCGAAACACAACGCCCTTCGGCCAGAAGTCTGCACTCGCGATGGTGTCCTGCAGCGGGCGCGGGACGCGCACCACAAACGAGCTGAAGTGCACGTAGTGGCGCGACCGCAGCTGCTGCACCCTCAGCGAGAAGCCAGTCTTCCGGCGGACGTACTCCACCACGTCTTCAGCCACGGCGGAGTAATGCAGGCGCGACACATAGAGCGCCTTACCCGGTGTAGCGACCCGAAGACCAGAATTAACCGGCTCGGCGGTGCCACACAAAGTCTTACGAGGCGCCCTGCGCACCTTAGTCTTCTTTTCCACCAGTGTGAAGCCCTCCTTATCCACACAGGTGCGGGAGGTCTTTTCCCTATTGGGAGCCCGTAATTCACCCGCTTTAGAGGGTGTGTTGACCTGGCCAGCTGCGACTTGCTGTCCAGCAACGACGTCGGCATAAGCTCGCTTACGTTGCTTCGAGGAAACATGAGGCGGCCGCACGCGCGGGGGCTGCGCGGGCGGCGGATCGGCACGCGCGACACATTTTACAGTGTCAGCAACGCGCAAACATGACTCGGCACACGAGCTGGGTCGGACTACGGTCTTGAAATTTGACGCCGCTTGCCGAGTAGGAGCGTTATTCCGCAAACTAGTGATTTCGTCGCGTAGCTCGGCAATCGTTACTTGGGCCGCGTCAAACTTTAAAATTACATCGGCAAGTCTTGTCTTTAGAGCCACGATTTCTTTCGACAAGCTGCGAACGTCCACGTCATCCAGAGGGTCAGATGGCAGGCTAGCTCCCATCTTCACGAACTCCGGAAGCCGGTCTTCGTACTCCTTCAGGATTTTCTTGATGTCCCCAAGGGTCTTTTCTTCGGTTTCATCTCCTCTCCGGTGAGGAACATATGTGCCGGCAATCCCGAGGCATTGGCACAGCACCTGCTTCGCTGTGCAGTAGTCATCGACAGTGAATGTCGATGCCCAGGAACTAAGCTGCACAGCCTTCTCCCCGTCCATCGCTCCATCCCGCAACAGCTTCTGCTTCTGCTGCAGAAAGGCTAAGAAATCGTTCACAATGGGCTCACGTTGCTCGCCCATTGTGACAAATCGTTAGCAGCGGCCGGGCCGCGCTAAATCATTATTAATATTTAATAATTACTCAGCAATGCGTCCGCGTCGCTTCGCGCATTGACTACGACGACGAATATTTTACGCAAGATTTTTACAACTGCGGTGAAGAAGAGTACTTAGATACCAAAGCAGATATGATAGCGATTTTAGAGAACGATCAACCGAGTCATGCATCAGGAACTGAGAAGCAATCCATCAGATCACAAAGCCAGGAAGTGAAGCTGCCTAAGATTAATATACCACAGTTCAATGGAAATAACAATGATTGGGGAACTTTCAAGGATCTATACACATCTCTCATTCATAACCAGAGTTCATTGAGCCCAGTGCAGAAATTGCACTATTTGAAGAGTAGTCTTACTGGTGAAGCTGAACAACTACTGAAGCACATTCAAATTACGGACATTCTTGTCCGTAATTTGAATGTGCTTCAGTAGTTGTTATGAAGTAGCATGGAAAACTTTACATAATAGATACAATAACAAGAGGATTATGGTGAACTCAACCTTGAACAGATTTTTGGGTCAAAGGAAACTTACTGTTGTATGAATACTGTTGTATGTATGAATCTGCCAAAGGTGTCAAAGAATTGCTGGATATTTCTACAGAATGCCTGAACAGCTTAAAGAACAATGACATTAGTATCGATAACTGGGATCCAATCATAATTCATCTATTGGTGAACAAATTAGATACAGAGTCACACAAGCATTGGGATGAGAATCTGAAGACATTATCTGTAGAAGAATTACCGACCTTAGAACAATTCAGCAAATTTTTGGAAGGAAGATTCAGAGTTCTAGAGATGGTTCAAGCTGCACACCCAAAAGAGAAGCCTCAAGTCAAAGCTAAGATATTCCATGCAACTGCAACGTCTAGTAGTACCACAAAGTTCAATCAACAATGCGGTTATTGTAACGAAGATCATCTTATCCACAACTGCAAGGAGTTTGCGAAGCTGGATCCTGAACAACGATCCCAAGAAGTTCAAACACGTGGTCTTTGTTTCAATTGTCTACGATCTGGACATAGTGTCAGATTTTGCAAGCGTACTACTTCTTGTCTGCGATGTAAAAGGAAGCATCACACACTATTGCACGTTACCAGAACAAACCCGGTATCCAGAGAAGATAAACAAGAGCAAGAAAACAAAGAGCAAGCTACACCAATAGTCAACTTAGTATCTCACTATGCCACTAAAAGTCAGGTTACTCTATTAGCTACAGCATTAGTGAATATTATGACGAACAGAGGAGTACAAGTAGTTCGAGCGCTCATTGATCCATGTTCGCAAGAGTCTTTCATATTGGAGGAGACAGCAAGTAAATTACAACTCGAGCGAACAAGAGTGGAGGGTCAAGTGACAGGTGTCGGGAACATGGCGACTCCGATTAAGCACGCGGCGGAGATACAGATTGTATCGAGAATAGATGAGAACTACAAGCTAAACTGCACCGCCTACGTGATAAAACAAGTCACTGAGATAATGCCTGTTACGAAGATCAACAACAAACAATGGCCTCATTTACACGGGTTGGAATTAGCTGATCCAACATATCACAATCCTGGGAAGATTGATTTGTTACTTGGTGTGAATATCTACACAGAAATTTTAATGAGCGGAGTCATCAAGGGCAAACCAGGATCACCGTTAGCGCAACAAACGTTATTCGGTTGGATAATTTCAGGAGGAACACCCGCAGAAGAGCACGGAAAGACGGGAAGAAGAGTCAGCATGCATTTAAATGTGAGCTTAGACAACATGCTGCAGAGATTTTGGGAATCTGAAACGCTAGAATCTGAGAACAAAGACACTCTAACGCCTCTAGAGAAAAGAGCGGAAGAGATTTACGAGAAAACACTAGCAAGAGATAAGGATGGCAGATTTATTGTAGGATTGCCATTCGTAAGGGATACACCAATTGTACCGGAAAATTCCCGTACAATCGCTGTGAAAAGACTAGAATGTCTAGAGAAGAAGTTAAAATACAATAGCACATTGAAAACTGAATACGACAATGTCATTAGAGAATATCTGACCTTGAATCATATGGAACTAGTAGAGAAGCCTAATAACGAGAAAAATACTATATATTTACCGCATCATGCTGTAGTTCGAGAAGATCGTGTGACTACAAAGGTTAGAATAGTTTTTGACGCGTCCTGTAAAGGATCTAACGGCGTTTCTCTCAATGATGAACTGCTGGTCGGACCGACTCTGCTAGAAGAGCTAAGAGACGTAATAATGAGATGGAGACAAAACAAAGTATGCTTTGTAGCAGACATCGTCAAGATGTACCGTCAGATAAAGGTTCGTGATGAAGATACTGACTATCAGAGGATTCTATACAGATTCAATCCAAAAGAAGAAATTCAAGATTTCCGAATGCTAACAGTCACATTTGGTACAGCTTCAGCTCCATATTTGGCGATTAGAACTTTAAAACAGCTGGCCAAAGAAGAGAGAGACATGTTTCCCATAGCATCTGAAATTATCGATAGAGATTTTTATATGGACGACGTACTTACAGGATTTGATGATGTGAAGTCAGCACTAGAAGCGCACGAACAGCTGAACGAAGTAATGAAAAAAGGTAAATTTGAACTACAAAAGTGGGCTTCCAACAGCAAAGAATTTATGTCGGCCATTCAACCAGAAAAGAGAGAAAATTCAAACACATTAGATATGAATAGAAAGAACCACATAAAGACACTAGGAATAATTTGGAATATAGAAGAAGACACTCTGAAAGTTACCCAGAAGGAAATAAACACTGAAAATGAGAAACCTGTCACAAAGAGAAATGTACTCGGACAGATCGCTTCACTTTTCGATCCATTGGGATGGCTAGCACCAGCAATCATGACCGCAAAGATGTTCATGCAGAAGCTATGGCTAGAAAAGCTAGATTGGGATGAAGAGTTACCTAATGGACTTAAAGAAGAATGGATTCAGTACCAAGAAGACTTACCTGCGTTATCAGAGATTCAGATTGATCGTTGGACTGGTTCTAGTAAAAAATCTGTGATCGAGTTACATGGATTTTCAGACGCGTGTCAGACAGGATATGCTGCAGTGGTTTACATTCGAGTTGTACACAAAGATGAGCCACAATGTCAAGTGTCTTTAATTACAGCAAAAACGAAAGTCGCACCAGTTACAAAGCCACTATCTTTACCACGCCTCGAGTTATGCGGCGCTTCGTTGCTTAGTAAACTAATGAAACATGTCATGAAGGTGCTGAATATTGAGTTACAGCAAACATACGCATGGGTGGATTCAAAGGTAGTATTGGCCTGGATAAAAGGAGATCCAAACAGATGGACACCATATGTCAAAAATAGAGTGATTGACATAAGAAACAATTTAGATACACATTGGTTATATGTTAACACAAAGGATAACCCAGCAGATCCTGCTTCCAGAGGTCTGTCACCAAGCAAGCTGAAACTGCATCAGTTATGGTTCAATGGTCCAAATTTTTTGCGAGATACAAACTTTAGCGTTCCCGTCGACTCCATACCTGAAACAGAGCTAGAAAAACGCTTGATCGTTAAATGTAAGACAACAATTGTTAACACAGACTCTGATAAGCTGACCCTGCTCAAGAAATATTCATCGCTACAAAAACTGGTGGATATTATTTCTTACTGTAGAAGGTGGTTGAAGATCCTGAAAAAAGAAAAGAACATTAGTAAACATATAACCTGTGAAGAAAAAGATGAAGCACTTACCTTATGCTTAAAGATGTCTCAAGAGATAGAATTTCCTGAAGAAATTAATCAACTGCAAACTGGAAAAGCAATTAAGAAAAGCAGTCGTCTTTTGCCTTTCACGCCATACCTGGACGATAAAGGTCTTTTGAGATTGGGTGGAAGACTGAAGTACGCAGATTTGAGTATGGAACAAAAGCATCCTCTCATAATCACTAAAGACAACGTGCTCTTACCAGTTTTGTTAGATGACGCTCACAAAAACACTCTTCATGGAGGACCTCAACTGATGACACTATATTTGAGAAGCAAATACTGGATTATAAAAGGAGGATCATCAATCAAAAAATTCTATAAAAAATGTATTAAGTGTGCAAGACATAATGCAAAAACAAACACTCAACTGATGGGAAACTTACCGGAAGTGCGAGTAAAACCCTCACGCCCGTTTCTTACAAGCGGTGTTGATTTTGCCGGTCCTATCACGTGCAGAATGAGTAAAGGTCGAGGAGCGAAGACGTACAAGGCATACATAGCGTTATTTATCTGTATGTCTACAAAAGCCATACATCTGGAATTAGTCAGTGATATGACTACAGATGCATTCATCGCTGCGTTCAAGAGATTTGTATCTAGACGTGGTCATTGCAAGGAACTCTGGAGTGACCATGGTACTACATTCGTTGCAGCTGAAAAGGAATTGTTGAAAATGTGGCAACAAGGTCGCAACGAAATCCCAGATGACTTATTAAAGCATTTAGATGACAAAGGTACTCGCTGGAGATATATTCCCCCTGGAGCACCAAACTTTGGAGGACTATGGGAAGCCGGTGTAAAATCTACAAAATATCACCTGAAAAGAATAATGCAAGAATCAACACTAACCTTCGAAGAGATGTATACCGTTCTTTCTCAAATAGAAGCGTGCCTCAATTCACGTCCATTGGCGCCATTGGGTGACGATCTAGATTATTTAACACCTGGACATTTCCTGGTCGGCGAACCCCTGATTTGCATACCAGATCGCAGTAATGATATGAGTTCTATATCCAACTTGTCGAGATGGCAGTTGACACAGCATATGGTACGAGATTTTTGGGTTAAATGGCAGAACGAATATCTTTATCGTTTGCAAATGCGTCCAAAATGGAATACACCTCAGAAAGATTTAGAACTTGGAGAATTAGTATTGATAAAAGATGCTAGATTTCCACCAGCAAACTGGAGAGTAGGTAGAGTACTCAAGAAGTACCCTGGCACTGATGGATTAACTCGTATGTATGACATTCGCACAGCTTTCGGGATTACACAACGACCGATCACCAAGCTGTGTAGACTTCCTTGGCTACATTAATAATCAAGGAATACTTCCTTGGCGGCGGAGGATGTTGAGATTTAAAGTTGCCGCTAGATGGAGTTTTTTAAATACCAAACTTGATAACGATGTATTACCTGAAAACAATGGAGCTTTGAAGTTTCATAAGAGGAAGCCAGTAACCAACCGGGATATAGTGAAAACAGTGCATAGTGAAGTGAAGTAATAGTAAAGTGACAGTAGTGAAGTGATCCTTAAGTGCAAGTACTTAGAGTCTAAATTAGTTCTGTGAAGTGCGAACAAGTAGAAACTTTTTATGTTTAAAGAATAATGATGCTATACCGTAAGGTGACCAAATGTCAACTGTCAGAACTGAATAGCGGAGCAAAAGGACCGCAATATTTACTTCTGCAGCCCATTTTTTGGGGACATTTTTTTGAGCTGTTTGGGGATCCACTTATATATTCTAAATCAATGAGTTTATCAAACAAAAAAATATAAATAACTACAAACTTTACTATCGGCGTGGTTTTGAGTAAAAATAATCGGAATCTTACAAATTCAAATTCAAAATTATTTAATTCAAATCTCATAACAAAGATTCATAGGTTGTTAAAACATTAATAAATACTTATACTTAGAATTAATTAAGATACATGACATTTTTTTTTTCTTACACTTCTTGCATAAAGTCTGCACTCATCTGAGGTGTGGTTTGACGTAGTAAATGATACAACGTAGTCTGAGGTAAGACTGAATATATTTATTTGTGAAACAAGGCTAAAATCGTATGTATTAGGTCAAAAAGAGATAACCATGTAAGGCTGCGGGTCGAGGTAATGTTCGTGAGTGTTCCCACGAAGTAGCTGGAATTACAGTAATCTGCGCCCTAAGTTTATGGCTTTAATTTAGGTCAACTATTATAGGTTCCTTATTAGAAGTAGGATCAAGTTTCAATTAGGTTGCGGCTATACAGTCAAGTGCAAAAATAAGTATCGAAAGAATCCGTTCATAAATATGTTACGACGTTCTTATTACACAGAATTAGAGTGCACTGGGACATATTTTTGAACGTTTTTGTATACCCCTAATTTTGTCTTCGACTGTACAGGACTGAATAAGTTGGGGTTACACTACACTCACCCGTGCTTCAGCATGAGCGCGTCGTAGGCGAGCCCGGTGGCGGGTGCGCGCGCGCCGACCTGCGGCGAGCTCAGCGCGCGCGCTAGTGGCGCCGCCGTCACCGCCCGTCGCGCTGTGAGGTCGATGACCTCGCTCCTGCACTACACTCACCCGTGCTTCAGCATGAGCGCGTCGTAGGCGAGCCCGGTGGCGGGTGCGCGCGCGCCGACCAGCGGCGAGCTCAGCGCGCGCGCTAGTGGCGCCGCCGTCACCGCCCGTCGCGCTGTGAGGTCGATGACCTCGCTCCTGCACTACACTCACCCGTGCTTCAGCATGAGCGCGTCGTAGGCGAGCCCGGTGGCGGGTGCGCGCGCGCCGACCAGCGGCGAGCTCAGCGCGCGCGCTAGTGGCGCCGCCGTCACCGCCCGTCGCGCTGTGAGGTCGATGACCTCGCTCCTGCACTACACTCACCCGTGCTTCAGCATGAGCGCGTCGTAGGCGAGCCCGGTGGCGGGTGCGCGCGCGCCGACCAGCGGCGAGCTCAGCGCGCGCGCTAGTGGCGCCGCCGTCACCGCCCGTCGCGCTGTGAGGTCGATGACCTCGCCCTCCTCTTCTCGGAGCGCCGCCGCGGCTGCGTCGTGCGCTCGCGTTAACACCTGCAAGGGCTCACATTACTATTGGCACATTAAGAAATAGTACATTACTATAGAGGACGGGAAACGAAGGGTTACAGGCCAAGTAGATATATCTGGCCGAAGGAACTGAGGCCAGATAGGAATACGCGGCCTGTAACCCTGTTTCTCGCCGAGATTTGTATAGTGCTTTTCTCAAACTTGCCATGAAATAAAACGAACTGATTTCGCCGAACCATACTATTTGATTTGTAAATAAACCAATAGTACAGTATCGTACAACATTAAAAAAAAACATTCGCGCCTAATTTTTTTTTTAATCTGTTTGAGGTATCCTTTTACCTGGTGGTATAGACATTAGTTCTTAGGTTATTTTTTTTTTCTATGGCTGAATGTCAAGACATAGTGTCACAATTTGACGTTTCAAAACAAAAGACAGTTTGTTTGCAGTCCTAGGTGTGAAATAAATACATGAAATCTCTTTACATATCATCTTAGCATATGCCACCGGATACATAGTATTTCCAGGTTTAATTTAAAGTAAGTAACGTCAACATTCCGTAGCAAGTTTGAGAAAAATAGTATATTACTATAGGGGACGGGAAACGAAGGGTTACAGGCCAAGTAGATATATCTGGCCGAAGGAACTGAGGCCAGATAGGAATACGCGGCATGTAACCCTGTTTCTCGCCGAGATTTGTATAGTGCTTTTCTCAAACTTGCCATGAAATAAAACCTACTGATTTCGCCGCACCATATTATTTAATTTGTAAATAAACCAATAGTTCAGTATCGTACAACATTAAAAAAACATTCGCGCCTATTTTTTTTTATCTGTTTGAGGTATCCTTTTACCTGGTGGTATAGACATTAGTTTTTAGGTTATTTTTTTTTTCTGTGGCTGAATGTCAAGACATAGTGTCACAATATGACGTTTCAAAACAAAAGACAGTTTGTTTGCAGTCCTAGGTGTGAAATAAATACATGAAATCTCTTTACATATCATCTTAGCATATCCCACCGGATAGGTACATAGTATTTCCGGGTTTAATTTAAAATAAGTAACATCAACATTCCGTAGCAAGTTTGAGAAAAACAAGTTACTGTTAGCAACTTCGAGAAAGAGATCAATCGTCGAATCCGACTCGGTTGGGCAGCGTTCGGGAAGCTACGACACATATTTTCGTCCAATATTCCGCAGTGTTTGAAGACGAGAGTCTTTAATCAGTGTTGCCAGTGATGACATACGGTACTGAAACGTGGCCGCTTACAATGGGCCTTATAAGAAGGCTCAAAGTCACCCAAAGGGCAATGGAGAGGGCTATGCTAGGAGTCTCTGCGTGATTGAATTAAAAATGAGACCATCCGCAGCAGAACCAAAGTAACCGAAATAGCTCTCCGAATCGCTAAACTGAAGTAGCAGTGGGCGGGGCACATTGCGCTTAAAACCGATGGCCGTTGGGGCGGGAAGGTTCTTGAGTGGCGGCCACGTAGCGGAAGACGTAGCGTGGGTAGGCTCCCCACAAGGTGGACCGATGACCTGGTGAAGGTCTCAGGAGTCCGCTGGATGCGGGTGGCGCAGGACCGGTTATTATGGCAATCTTTGGGGGAGGCCTATTTTCAGCAGTGGACGTCTTTCGGTTGATATGATGATGATGATGACTGTTAGCAAATTCATCGCTGATGACACCACTAAAAAGTAGTGCACTCACAGTCTTGCGGATCTGGTCGCGCAGGTAGCTGTGCTGCTGCAGCGCGGGGTCGCCGAGCGGCAGCGGCGCGGAGTGCGTGCGGCCCGTAGGGCTCCGCCTCGCACACTGGCGGCAGACACACTGACACCGTCACCTGCGACAGTACACTCACAGTCTTGCGGATCTGGTCGCGCAGGTAGCTGTGCTGCTGCAGCGCGGGGTCGCCGAGCGGCAGCGGCGCGGAGTGCGTGCGGCCCGTAGGGCTCCGCCTCGCACACTGGCGGCAGACACACTGACACCGTCACCTGCGACAGTACACTCACAGTCTTGCGGATCTGGTCGCGCAGGTAGCTGTGCTGCTGCAGCGCGGGGTCGCCGAGCGGCAGCGGCGCGGAGTGCGTGCGGCCCGTAGGGCTCCGCCTCGCACACTGGCGGCAGACACACTGACACCGTCACCTGCGACAGTACACTCACAGTCTTGCGGATCTGGTCGCGCAGGTAGCTGTGCTGCTGCAGCGCGGGGTCGCCGAGCGGCAGCGGCGCGGAGTGCGTGCGGCCCGTAGGGCTCCGCCTCGCACACTGGCGGCAGACACACTGACACCGTCACCTGCGACAGTACACTCACAGTCTTGCGGATCTGGTCGCGCAGGTAGCTGTGCTGCTGCAGCGCGGGGTCGCCGAGCGGCAGCGGCGCGGAGTGCGTGCGGCCCGTAGGGCTCCGCCTCGCACACTGGCGGCAGACACACTGACACCGTCACCTGCGACAGTACACTCACAGTCTTGCGGATCTGGTCGCGCAGGTAGCTGTGCTGCTGCAGCGCGGGGTCGCCGAGCGGCAGCGGCGCGGAGTGCGTGCGGCCCGTAGGGCTCCGCCTCGCACACTGGCGGCAGACACACTGACACCGTCACCTGCGACAGTACACTCACAGTCTTGCGGATCTGGTCGCGCAGGTAGCTGTGCTGCTGCAGCGCGGGGTCGCCGAGCGGCAGCGGCGCGGAGTGCGTGCGGCCCGTAGGGCTCCGCCTCGCACACTGGCGGCAGACACACTGACACCGTCACCTGCGACAGTACACTCACAGTCTTGCGGATCTGGTCGCGCAGGTAGCTGTGCTGCTGCAGCGCGGGGTCGCCGAGCGGCAGCGGCGCGGAGTGCGTGCGGCCCGTAGGGCTCCGCCTCGCACACTGGCGGCAGACACACTGACACCGTCACCTGCGACAGTACACTCACAGTCTTGCGGATCTGGTCGCGCAGGTAGCTGTGCTGCTGCAGCGCGGGGTCGCCGAGCGGCAGCGGCGCGGAGTGCGTGCGGCCCGTAGGGCTCCGCCTCGCACACTGGCGGCAGACACACTGACACCGTCACCTGCGACAGTACACTCACAGTCTTGCGGATCTGGTCGCGCAGGTAGCTGTGCTGCTGCAGCGCGGGGTCGCCGAGCGGCAGCGGCGCGGAGTGCGTGCGGCCCGTAGGGCTCCGCCTCGCACACTGGCGGCAGACACACTGACACCGTCACCTGCGACAGTACACTCACAGTCTTGCGGATCTGGTCGCGCAGGTAGCTGTGCTGCTGCAGCGCGGGGTCGCCGAGCGGCAGCGGCGCGGAGTGCGTGCGGCCCGTAGGGCTCCGCCTCGCACACTGGCGGCAGACACACTGACACCGTCACCTGCGACAGTACACTCACAGTCTTGCGGATCTGGTCGCGCAGGTAGCTGTGCTGCTGCAGCGCGGGGTCGCCGAGCGGCAGCGGCGCGGAGTGCGTGCGGCCCGTAGGGCTCCGCCTCGCACACTGGCGGCAGACACACTGACACCGTCACCTGCGACAGTACACTCACAGTCTTGCGGATCTGGTCGCGCAGGTAGCTGTGCTGCTGCAGCGCGGGGTCGCCGAGCGGCAGCGGCGCGGAGTGCGTGCGGCCCGTAGGGCTCCGCCTCGCACACTGGCGGCAGACACACTGACACCGTCACCTGCGACAGTACACTCACAGTCTTGCGGATCTGGTCGCGCAGGTAGCTGTGCTGCTGCAGCGCGGGGTCGCCGAGCGGCAGCGGCGCGGAGTGCGTGCGGCCCGTAGGGCTCCGCCTCGCACACTGGCGGCAGACACACTGACACCGTCACCTGCGACAGTACACTCACAGTCTTGCGGATCTGGTCGCGCAGGTAGCTGTGCTGCTGCAGCGCGGGGTCGCCGAGCGGCAGCGGCGCGGAGTGCGTGCGGCCCGTAGGGCTCCGCCTCGCACACTGGCGGCAGACACACTGACACCGTCACCTGCGACAGTACACTCACAGTCTTGCGGATCTGGTCGCGCAGGTAGCTGTGCTGCTGCAGCGCGGGGTCGCCGAGCGGCAGCGGCGCGGAGTGCGTGCGGCCCGTAGGGCTCCGCCTCGCACACTGGCGGCAGACACACTGACACCGTCACCTGCGACAGTACACTCACAGTCTTGCGGATCTGGTCGCGCAGGTAGCTGTGCTGCTGCAGCGCGGGGTCGCCGAGCGGCAGCGGCGCGGAGTGCGTGCGGCCCGTAGGGCTCCGCCTCGCACACTGGCGGCAGACACACTGACACCGTCACCTGCGACAGTACACTCACAGTCTTGCGGATCTGGTCGCGCAGGTAGCTGTGCTGCTGCAGCGCGGGGTCGCCGAGCGGCAGCGGCGCGGAGTGCGTGCGGCCCGTAGGGCTCCGCCTCGCACACTGGCGGCAGACACACTGACACCGTCACCTGCGACAGTACACTCACAGTCTTGCGGATCTGGTCGCGCAGGTAGCTGTGCTGCTGCAGCGCGGGGTCGCCGAGCGGCAGCGGCGCGGAGTGCGTGCGGCCCGTAGGGCTCCGCCTCGCACACTGGCGGCAGACACACTGACACCGTCACCTGCGACAGTACACTCACAGTCTTGCGGATCTGGTCGCGCAGGTAGCTGTGCTGCTGCAGCGCGGGGTCGCCGAGCGGCAGCGGCGCGGAGTGCGTGCGGCCCGTAGGGCTCCGCCTCGCACACTGGCGGCAGACACACTGACACCGTCACCTGCGACAGTACACTCACAGTCTTGCGGATCTGGTCGCGCAGGTAGCTGTGCTGCTGCAGCGCGGGGTCGCCGAGCGGCAGCGGCGCGGAGTGCGTGCGGCCCGTAGGGCTCCGCCTCGCACACTGGCGGCAGACACACTGACACCGTCACCTGCGACAGTACACTCACAGTCTTGCGGATCTGGTCGCGCAGGTAGCTGTGCTGCTGCAGCGCGGGGTCGCCGAGCGGCAGCGGCGCGGAGTGCGTGCGGCCGAGCGGGCGCGCCGGCGGCCGCGGCGGCGCGTAGGGCTCCGCCTCGCACACTGGCGGCAGGGACACTGACACCATCACCTGCAACCCACATTGGTTAGCAAGTAAACCACAGATGTTATGTATACCATAGATCAAGCAAACGTATCTACTTAGCGTGTCAAATGAACTCAGTGAAATCCACTGAGTTGTCCGTCTTTAATCGCAGCTTGCAGCTTTCGGGCGTCAAATTTTGTAAATTGAAGTGAACAAAAACATTAATAATGCCTCCTTAAGTAATATTAATTGCAACAAGACAAAAAAATATGAATACTCAAGAGCCTGAGACATATTTAAAATTATAGGCAAGTAACAACTTCAGTACAAAATATGACACGCTCGACCGCCATACAAATGAATGAACTTGTTTCTTCTATCCAAATATAATTCTGTGGAGTAAACTTTAGGCTAGTTCTAGTCTTCAGACAGTGCTACGCCTTTGCAGGGTGACTATGTACATTAAATATTACATGTAACTCCTCTGTAACCATGGTTTATGCATTAAATAAATTGAAATTGAAATCGAGTAACTGTGTGTAACAAATATCCTACCGATTGCGCCAAATTGCCTACCTGCTACGCCAGATATGCCGAATATTCTACCCACTGCACCAAATATCCTACTAGATGCGTTAAATATCAAGTAACAATGTCGTGACACAGTATTAGGGCTTCCAATACCGGTATTTTTGTACGGGCTATACTGGAATCCCGGTATACAAAAATACCGGTATTAGAAGGCCTATATGTACGGTATTGATATCGAATTTAAGAGAATAAAAAAATCAATCTATTAAAATCGTAAATTATATCGTTTAGCTTCTCTTCAGGTACCCTTAATGAAAAGAGCGAATGCAATATGGTCAAAAACCGTAATGCACAGAACAAACATGTTGCCGAGTAAGATGTTTGGATGGATAAAAAGGAGAAGATCAGCTCAGCCGCATGCTTAGTTCCTCTTGACTGTCGGACCTCACGGACCTCCTCTAGCTATTTTCTACAATTTGTGACGAAAGCCACACTTTAACTGTGGAAAAGGCGCAGGAACCGGCTTCCCCGGTGAGATATTCGGCATAGAAGGAGAAGAGAAGAAAAGCTCAGGCCTCGTGCTGGGCTCCTCCAGATCGACGCACCGACTGTCACTTCTCTACAATGTGAACGTCATGATGGACAAGAAACTTTACCTGTGGAACAGGTGCCGGCGCCGGTCTCCCCAGTGAGATATTCGGCATAGAAGGAGAAGAGAAGAGAAGCTCGGGCCTCAAGCTCGGTTCCTCCAGATCGACGCACCAACTGTCACTTCTCTCTACAATATGAGTAATGATGGACGAGAAACTTTACCTGTGGAACAGGTGCCGGCGCCGGTCTCCCCAGTGAGATATTCGGCATAGAAGGAGAAGAGAAGAGAAGCTCGGGCCTCGAGCTCCGCTCCTCCAGATCGACGCACCAACTGTCACTTCTCTCTACAATATGAGTCATGATGGACGAGAAACTTTACCTGTGGAACAGGTGCCGGCGCCGGTCTCCCCAGTGAGATGTTCGGCATAGAAGGAGAAGAGAAGAGAAGCTCGGGCCTCGAGCTCGGCTCCTCCAGATCGACGCACCAACTGCCACTTCTCTCTACAATACGAGTCATGATGGACGAGAAACTTTACCTGTGGAACAGGTGCCGGCGCCGGTCTCCCCAGTGAGATATTCGGCATAGAAGGAGAAGAGAAGAGAAGCTCGGGCCTCGTGCTGGGCTCCTCCTCCTCGCGGATGGGCGCCGCCGTGCACGCGCCCGTCGGCGAGCCGCGCGGGGAGCTGCCGTCGCAATCTGCGCAAACAATGGTGAGGAATGAAAAAAAGTACGAGTCGTGTTCGATGCACGCAATTTACGGTGAATTGATTTATATTCAATATTTTAGCCTGAACTAGAGAAATTAATCCTAAATTCGACAGAAATAGAGGTTAAATAGTTTTTTATTGTAGCTTCCTTGGCAGTCATCTTAAAGTCTTGATAATTCTGGTTCAAACAAAAAAAAGTGGGTCAAAGACAGTGTTCAGCATTTGGTATATTGTCGAATTAAGGGTTAACATTTTTAACAAATTACATTGTTATTGACACAAAAGTGCACAAATTCAAATGTTACTATTATGGAAGCTTTACGGTAATCGGCTAAGTAACGTTGATTCGTCTGTCAAGTGGAAGAATTAAGTCTATGACTGGAAGGTGTTATTCGGTATCGTTGTACTCACTACGGTACTTACTTGTCTTGGACGCCGCCTTCGGCATGTTAAGCTGTTATGTCATGGAATGGTAGCAAGTTCACGAAAAGTTGGAACACTGTAAAGGTCTATGGATGGTTGGCACATGGTAAAGGGTAATGTGAGGCAGACGTCACACTGGTAATTTTAGCAAGCGATGACACTGCGAGCGACACAGGGCTATACATGCATACGACTGTCCCACTTGCACGCAGCCAACGTACGCGGCTTCGCATCAATGTGACGTCTGACTGATGAATGGTTCGGCCGTGACGCGTCTTCGTCTGCCTTCAGCATGTTGGTTGACCTTCAGCAAGTTTGTGACCAGACAGGTCGGTGTGGGTTTCACACGCAGTTACAGCGCGCGGCTCCGCATCAATGTGACGTCTGTCTGATGAATGGTTCGGCCGTGACGCGTCTTCGTCTGCCGTCCGCATGGTGGTAGATCTTCAGCAAGTTTGTGACCAGACAGGTCGGTGTGGGTACTCACTGCGGTACTTGCGCGTCTTGAGCGGCGTCACAGGGCTATACGTGAATAGAGCTGTCGCATTCACACGCAGTCACCGCACGCGGCGTCGCATCAATGTGACGTCTGTCTGATGAATGGTTCGGCCGTGACGCGCTTTCGTCTGCATTCAGCATGTTTGTGACCAGACAAGGTACGGTTTTTACACAAAAGATCCCAATGGGTCGACGTGTATCAAGGGCCCCACCAATAAGATAAGGGGGGGTACTTACTCCGGTGCTTGCGCGTCTTGAGCGGGCGCCGCGCTAGCGGGGAGGCGCGCCGCTCGATGACGCGCGCCTTCAGCCGCACCTTCAGCATGTTGGGCTCCGACGCTGTTAGTGCACACCATGCTCAATGCCAGTTAATACTACATGGCTAAATTCCGTCAGTAAAGCGTAAAGTTTAAAAAGTTTTGGCGCGGTGAAAGCCATGGCCACATTGGTGTTAGGCGACCGGGCGGAAAACTATACGCGCGAGAGGGAGTTCCAAAATCGATTTCTTTGTCGCTGGTCGAGCAAAGTCGTGGCCAGGCTGTTTTAAAGTTTGGAATTGGGTTCTTACTGACGAAATTTGTTTGCCAAATAATTCATACTAAATGTTATGGCGATTGAGAGTAGAGTGTAGTCTGACCGAGAAAAATAAAAGTTGCTTTGTTTTATTTCGGGCAAAAATAATAATTTTTAATTTGTATAATCAAGGAAAATGTGTAATTAACCGTAAGCGAATAAGACATATTTTTTATACCTCTACTCTCGGATCACTGTATTTCTTAACCCTTAAATTTATAAACGTTAATTTTGCAATGATGCTAATAATAATAAATAATTGACAATTTAAGGGCTAATTAGGACGTGAGACAATAAGTGGCTATATTTTATTTTAGAAAATATTGATATTTAGTAGATTTACGTATTGAACAGAAACTAACTTTAACACAGTTTAAGTGATATAGTGCAAGCCTTTAGCAACTGGTGCATTTATTGACTTGATTAGTCAAACAATTTTTACTCGTAACAAATAACTTTTAACAATTAATTAATATCCGTATTTATTTATTAGTTCTAAATCATTATTAGTTCACACACTAAAACGGATGCGTATTAATTTTAAATGTCTACAGAAAACAACGAACACAAATGCTTTTCAAACTTTCTGTCGCATCTCCCAAATACATTGACATTATTTTTAACAAACACTACCGTAATACCATCCAACTATACAGTCGAGTAATTGTGTAGGTACCATACTAGGTTTAGCTTATAATTAAACATTTATCCGAACCTTAAAGGTTTTGTCTCAGTTTTTTATCATTTAGTAAATCTTAATGTCAGAATCTAAAAAAATGTAGATCGTTCTTCTTGAAGTCATTTAAATTTTCGTAATCTAAGGATACTTCACATATTATAATACTTATTGATACCAAACATAATTGCAATAACAATAGCACCGTAATGCCTTGATTAATCCTATGAATTTATATAATACACATGAGTATCTGACTGTTCATCGAAGATATTCCATTTAATTTTGATCCGAATAACTTGTTGGTTGGTGTTACAGTATCTGTTTAAAAAATCACGTCATAAATACGCTACGTTAGTCTTCAACTAGACGACTCAGTCTGAAAAGCACTTATCAACAACAACAACACAACAGGGTGAAAATTCAGCGTTTTTAAGTCGTTTTTTCGTCGTTGTCATCTCAGCAAATATTAAACAAGAGGTGACACTAAAAGTATTGTTTTGATGCGTACTCAATTGTACCATACCAAGTCCAGCACATTCAATGTTGTGGCGACTCCTTCCGTTACGATGAGATGACAGCGACGAATCTTGGTTGAAAAGCACGGCGTTTCAAGAACAGCACTAACCAGTCTTCCGTAGCGGGAAGTCGCTGGGCGCGGGCTGGGCGGCGTTGAGCGCCAGCGGCAGCGGCGCCGCCAGCCGGTACGGGTGTGTGGCGGCCGCGCCTGTCGACGTGATCGACTCGCCCGACGACGACTTCACGATGCCCCTACGATTTACATTTATGTACTATATATTTTTGATATCGGCTACTGAAACCATCCGCAGCATAACTATATGTATAGTATCCTATGTATGTCACAAAAAAGTGCAGAGACGTCTTTGAAAAAAGGCCCAATAAAATGACAAATATTCAATTTAAAATCAAAGTGGTTATCTCTAGTAAGTACGAAATTACATAAAAATTATGTTTAAATGGTCATGTACGTCCTTTAACCACTTGAACGTCCACCCCGCGCGACCATATTCCGGTCAACTGTCCGGGTTTTTTTAGCGACGTACGCCCCGCGCTGCGCAGTCACAAGATTTTACAAAAACGTTTATATTTTCTAAACTACTTAAGGTATAATAATAAAAAAAATCAGGAGTATAAATGAAAGTACAATTATTAAAATACAATGATAGTCATTGTAAAATACCTAATGATTCTTGACTATAATCAAGGTTAAACTTAAGACATCGGTAAAAAAATAAGAAAGATAACCTTCATATTTTAAACTCACTTGACAGGTATCACACTGTCAAAAACTTAAGATGATACACATTATCGTATAGAGCACACGTTCTTGATCATTTTTATGTATAATAACCCCAAAAATATGTAAATTAACGTGAAATACTTACGACATAACTAGGAGTCCTTAGCAAACACTCACAATAGTTTGACACAACACTGCCAAATTATAATTTTTTATCGACTGAGTAACGAGCGTACACTGCCATATATATTTTTTAGCGCAAACTAGTTTATTAGGCTACGTTGTTGCATCAAGAGAATTAGGAAATAATGCCTCTATATTTCGCTAAATGCCGCTATAATCAACTGTGTCTCCTTCGACTTCATGGGATAGTATAGTATCCACGAACAGTCTACTGCCTTTTTTGTTTGGATAGTATGCTATCATCGGACGTTCAAGTGGTTAATATAACTTGATTCTGAAAGATGTCTGATATGTTATCATTACCACAATTTCGACTGTAATATAAGTATTAGGGCATTTTCACTTCTAGGGACACCCAATTAGCTTAACTCTCACAAAAATAGTTAACTTCGATAACGACAATTAAGCATTCAATATTAGCAAAAATATTTTTTTATCATTCATTTTTTTATTTTTCATTATCATCCAGAAAGAATACGCGTATATGCAATATAAAAACACGAATAAAGTGGATTCCCGTAAATATTTCATGCCTAATTGTTGTTACAAAGCTGACATCGAAGTTAACTTTTTTATGAGAGTTAAGCTAATTGGGTGTCCCTATACCAGTAATTGGAGTTCGAGGCCAACGAAACTACGACTGATGCGTTATTGTCAAATCTGTCAAAGTCTCTTATGTCATTGTCAAATAAAGTTTTCAGGTTTCCACAACCTTTTTGTTATTTAAATTATTTATTTAAAATAATTCCTAATAAAAACATTATATACCTCTGTAATGTTTTTACGCCTTTCTGTTTAATATGGCTGTCACAACTAGGATTTTCTTAAAAACACGTAAATACCTAAAAACTTATCTTTTCTCTTAACCAACATTGATATGACAACATTTTCTTGTAAAGAACTTAAAATTACCAGTGAACACAAACAAAACGTTATATCTCTATGATAATTTAAATGGAGAATTATAGCACTGCCAAAGAAATTTGTAGGTCAAAGGAATTTTACGAATACGAAATGTGAACCTAAAGCACGCTACAATGTATTATTCTGCAATTTTCTAAACGTATGCAGAAATATTTAATTTATGTGTAGTTAAATTGCTGTACCAAATGTTATTAACACCTGGGTCGCGTTTTATAAAGTTCTAGTCTCTTTCTAGCCAATATGTGCGTGCGTTAGAGAGGCAAACAGCGAAATTGTAAATTGTAACTTTATAAAACGCGACCCCGAGGTGATACCAACGCAATACCAACTTTGTTACTAATAATTGCGGATAATTCCGTTTTTATTTAAATATCTTATATTTACGTGAAAATAAGTAAATAATCTTGTTTCTATAAATTAAAGAATTAAAATTACCAATAAATAAGATATCTCAACGTCTGTTTTTAGAAAATAAGGATCTACTATTGTATGAACATTTCATTGTTGTGGCAATATTTTCGTAGATTCTTTGGCCTCGAACTCCAATTAGTGGTTTAGAAGTGAAAATGCCCATTATCAAATACAACTCTAAAATGTTTAATTGTGTAGTTCTTACCAATTTCTGTAAGGAGATCCAGGAACGGTGCCGTTGGCATTCGCCGCGGCTTGCTTCTTCTTTAAAAACTCCTGGGAACAAAACAGAATATTCGATGTCAATTTGGAAACTTTACCTAGTAACTTCGAATCGTAATACGACACGTCTTTTTATCTGCTCAGCGGGGCCAAAAGTTAAACATCCGAAATTTATTATAATAATAAAATTCTCCATGATTAAAGGTCATGGAATTTACGGAAACCGGTATATTGTGTTAACACTTTAACAGCTAAAATATTAACTATATACATTCGGCCTTAGTTTTTGATTAATCAAAATTCAAAATAAACTTAGCAAAAAGTAAAAGTTTGCATTTATCGTTTTTACGACAGGTAATACTAGAACTCAACAATTAGTATAAAACGAATAAAATAACTATTGATCACCGTTAAGTCGTAAAAATAATATGTTATAGTTAGTCTCAAAATAATTCTTCGAGTAATGCTGATAAGCAGAGATCGTACGATTTCCAGCATTTTTGGTGCAATGTAGTTCAATTAAGGGATATGGTGCAAGTTATTTATAGGGAGATAGTGAGTTAAAGTTCGTTGTTGTCTTACAGAGCGTTATTTATTACTCGTTTCAACTTCCTTTAACTAAACTTCTAGGGTTTTTGGTGAAATGTAGTTGAGTTAAAGGAATCCAGGGTTCAATTTTTAGCTGTAACGTGTCATAACACGTTGTAACACAAAGATGAACCTTAACTCGCTATAATTGAACTACACTGCACCAAAAATACTGGAAATCGTAACGATGTCTTCAATGTCAGTGAAGTGTGGTTTGGGCAACCCGAGTTGTAAGGTTGGGCAACCCGAGTTGTGAGGTTGGGCAACCCGAGTTGTGAGGTTGTGTAACTCGGCGTGAAGTTGGTCTAACTCTGCGACCATAAATATAACATGGACGTCTAACGCCAGCTCAAAAATGCCCCCAAAAACAATTGTGCCAAGATGGGCAAGACATAGCGCTTTTCTTAACACCGCGTATATGTCGGCGCAACATCTTTGACAAATGTTTATAGAATATAGCCAATCAAAACTTTGATGGACCAATCACAACTATTTTTAAATGGCGGTTTAAGTTTTTATAGGTTGACATTGAAATTTATTACCGTGATGCATTGAAGAGGGGGTGACACTTGTCGACTAAAATTCAGGACCGTTTTTGAAAGGTAATTTAATATGGCGTGCGGCTTCCATGTTTTATTTGTTCGTAGGTCTAACTTTTATCATTGGTCAGTGAACTGCACAAGAACCCACCTGCAGCTTCTGCTTGACCTGCGACGAGGCGTTGGCGCTGTGCTCGTGCTTGTCGCGCTTGCGCAGCAGCTCGACGCGGTCGCGCTCGTGCCGCTCGCGCGCCTCCCTCGCCTCCCTCGCCTCCCTCGCTTCTCTCGCCTCCCGCAGGGCCGCCTCCTCCATTTGCTTCTGCTGCTCCCACAGCTGAAACCAAACAGGCTATCAAGCCCTAGTTACACGGATTTTTGAGCTTGATTTAATAGTTATAAGCAGGGATCGGATATCGGTTCTTTCTGCATACAAAGATGCATTCAGACCACACGAGCATTCGCTATTATATCCCCCCACTCTACGAAATTCGATCGTTAGACAAAACGTGATTCGTTGATTTCGGGGGATAGAATAGCGAATGCTCGTTTGGTCTGAATGCACCTCAAAAGGACGGTTCTAATTTCGTTCTTTTTCATTCTTCAGTATGTAAATTCTGAGTAATTTAAAAATACGATATTCTTAGTTACGTAAAATATTGATTACTACATCAAGAGTCTTAAACATTTTAAAATATTATTAAGCTATTTCGAGGTTTATCAAAAAAACCGGTTCCGAGTCCTGGGTATAAGGGAAAAGGCAGATCATTTTTATTTATGCCCACGTAATGTAATGGGGCATTATTCATCTGTCTTTATGAGTGTGTAAAAAATAAGGTTAAAATTAAACAATTGGAACTAGTGTTTATGTTACAAATATATTTAAACCAATTCAGGCTTGCTTAAGTTCAATAGAAAATAATAGGTATTGAGAAATATAACGGCGATTTGATCATGTCGAATAAAACATTGATCGATTGATGATTCAGAGCTTATAATATGATTTCAATGAAATGTATTTTAGTGCGGATAATGTTAAGGAAATATCGAGTAATCGTTCTAAATAATATGGAATATTAAATACACAACGCCACCATTCGTTTTGACGCTTAAATAAGTAGCATATGTGTCATATTGACTTACTCTTGAATTCTTGCCATTTTGGCAAACTAACTACATGCGGTCACTTTCGTTATTTACCAGCATTCAGCATGACTCATGCCCCAACATGCATGTTTTGCTCAACAATACTTGATTATTATTTATTCTATTCTCATTTTGTTCTGACAAAATAATACCTAAAGTTGTCGTGTAGGTACTTCAATTTAACGGCAGACTATTTATATGTTATCATCATCATCAGTGACCGCAACGACCTAACATTACTGCTCTGTCAATGGAACCAATAGGTACTTAATAAGTGTATAATTATTTAGAGATTCAATGTAAATTTTAGCGAGTTTCTAGTTTTATCACAAAAAAGCACCTACGCACAAAAACAACGTACCTAATGTTTCTCAAATACAAAACAGGCTTAGAAACCGATGAAAAATTAAGCAAGGACGATTCAAGTTTAACCAGTAATTCCACCATTTAGAAAAGACACACCTACGCACAAAATAACCCGAAACATAAAAAATTCAAACAGGTGTTTTTAATTCAGTCGCCCTTGAGTAAATTCACACATTATTTTCATAGTACAGTCAAGGATAAAAATAAAGGTGCACCAAAATGAGTCAAAAAACGTGCAATAAGAATATCGTACCATATTTACGAGCGGATTTCGATTTTTTTGCTTGATTATACTTTGCACCAAAGGACCATGCGTCAAAATTGCCCCAAGACCAACAAACATGAGAGTTAGATCATTAAATAGGTCTTTAACTTTACTTCATTTCATTATATGGGCACGAAATCGAATTCCATTGCAGAACTGAGATATTCATATATTTGTCAGCCTGAATACGAGCTAATTCAGTAGAAAACCTCTGTAGATTTAGCCACTAGTTTATTTTGGTAGCTGCAGCTACCAGTGATTACCCTTATTTTGTATGTAAAAAAAAGGCTAATGTCAAAAGAAAAAAGAAACTAAGCGAGTGAGGTGGTTAACATACAATCACGTGTGCACAATCTTTTTTTTTACACACTTCGATATCCTAATGATTAACGACCAGTATCTCTGACCTATGAGATATTCATATTTTTGTCAGTGTGAATACAATCTTCACACTGACAAATATGAATATCTCAGTTCTGCAATGGAATTCATCTTGGTGCCCATAGAATGAAATGAAGTAGATTTGAAGACCTATTCAACAATGTAACTTTTAGCTGTGTTGACTTTGGGGCAAAGTTCCATACAAAGTTGGGCATGGTCCTTTGAAATGTTTTGACACAAGTTCCGTTTTTAACGCTACAATGAGTTCGTTCACTGCATGCACTACTATGACTAAATAGCGGGCGCAGCGCCCTGCTTAATTCCCGAATTCACTGACGATGGAACCACCAGTATAAATTGTTTGCTACACGTGCTACTTATAATCGCAATCGTAGGCCAGACTATTGCTGGTCGGGCTATGGTAGTGGTTGAATTGCAGCCCTGGAGCGAGTTAATGAATGATGTAATTGCTGATTGCGTCGCCATTCACGGCTATTTATAGTGCGCGAGTGACACCGGCCGGTCGCGCTCTGCCAAACTTCGACTTCCAAATATTCCTCCTGCCAATTATGCTGCTATTCATGGCGACATATATATTCAATACTTCTTCTATTGAACGCGGTTGAAATAAATAATATGTACGTTCTAAAGCCTAGACATACAGGGTGGCTGGTAAGTATACCGACAAACTTGAAAGGTGTATTCCTGAACACATTTTGAGGCTATAATTTCATATGAACTTTTCTGGATTCGGCTTAGTTTAAGAGATAATGACATGTTATTCAAAAAACTATTTTCATCACAAGTCACTGAAAAATGCCTGCACGATTAAAATTCTTACACTAGTAGTTTTCATCTCGACATACACACTGATTAAAGTTAGAGAAAATGACGAAAACGTTTCAGAAAAATGTCCAACAAAAAAAAAATACCAAAAACCCTGAAAAAAAAATCTTTCCCTACAATTTATTACTGGTCATGTACAAAAAAAAACGAAATATCAAAAAACGGAATAACCAAAAAAATTTTTTTTTGTTCGTTAATGACATATGTCACATATTTTTTTTTACTTCTTTTGTTATCAAAAATGCATTGGTAAAGTCTGTCGGTATACTCCTTCCCACCCTGTATATTATTTCTTACCTATGCCTCAACCTCATCATCATGTCATGTCATAAACGGCGTGACATGTGTTTCTTACGACCTTAAAATATCGTAATTTCGAGCATCTTCCAATGGGTTCTACGGAAGACCAGGGGCCCGTTTCTCGAAAGCATGTAACATTTAATACAAGCGGAAGTCCTTATCTAATTAATAGTGTTAAAAGGAGACTTCCACTTGTATGACAAGTTACTAGCTTTCGAGAAACGGGCCCCTGCGCTCCGGCATCAGATGTCAGAGCATATGCTGAGTGGTACCCAATTGCAGCTCCTACAGCAACAATATTTTCTCACCTTTTTGTTTTTTTTAGTGTCTGTATTTTTAATTGTATCTGTATTTTCTCTCTGTAGATGTAAGAATGTATCTTATTGTTCTGTGTGTAACTGTAGTTGTGCAATAAATGTCTTTTTCTTTCTTTCTTTCATTTGTCTCTGCCCCTCCAATGAAGGCGTAATATATGCTCGAAATTTACGATTTTCGAAGTTAACGGTAGGCCTCACATCATGATATTTCTACCATACAAAAAGAAACTATTATACAATTATAGGCAAGTAAGTATTTAGTTTTGTTAAGTCATAAAAAAAAACAAAGTTTTTTACTAGCTGTAAAGCTGTTCAGCAGAGAGTAAGAAGAAAATTACACTTGATTTGTCCGAAGACCCCCCTCCCCTATGGTGATAATTGGTGGTTTCTTCACCCCCCCTCCCACTATACAGTATAACGTGATTAATGAACAAGCCCTTATGTAAATTGCATGGAAGTGGTTAAGTAGAAGATAATAATAGTAAATAAAGAAGAGTAGGCGTCGCTCTTTTGTCTAAAGAATAGAACAGCATGACAGATTGGGCATCGAGTGATAAGCCAATTAGTTTTCCATCGCGCGCTGGGGTAATGACATAGTTCGCCTGACGGCCAAACATCTCGGTTCGTTTTGGGACGGACTATTTCTGACTCCTGTGTTTTTATTTCTGATTACGAGTTGGCAATGCGCAGCGGGTTTCTGAGAATGCCCGAGCAGGGAAACTGACGATTTAACGTTTTGTGTTTTAGAATAATTGGGGAATTTTCTTGCAGGACAAACATCAATAAATTAAAGATAATCATATAGGTAACAATTCCACAATAACCAACCAATCATACATTCAGAAATAACAAATCATACATATAGTGCTCAAATCGTATATGACAACTATCTTTATTATATTTCAAGACAAAAGTACGGGGAGGGTATGATAAAATAGATCGATAATTATTTAAAAATATTTAAACTTCCTAGTACTTTTTATAACTTTACTTAATTAGACAATAAAGATTTCTGACGAAGCTCTCTTTAAAAGTATTGTTTTATGTTTGACAATTCAATGGTTTCTAAATATTGTATAAGCTTTTTAAGTCTCTAAAAGAACGTAGTAACTGAATAAGTATAATAATTGACAGCGGAGTCCTGTGATCTATGGACACGCGAATGCAAATATCCGTCCACCATATTCCGGAATTCACATAACGTTACGTTACTGTACATACATGGCTGAATGTATAATTAATAACGGTCAGCTCCGTGACCCTCATTGTTCAGTTATTTTAGGAATATCATTGGATATCTAAGTAATGAGCAGTATTCCATTATAATTACAGTTACTACACATTTTACAATTTGCTGTTATTTCTATCAGGGATTTAAAATACAAGACACAAAACTTTTATAATATCAAGTGCAAAAATACGATAAAATACGATATAGTTACGACGTTCTTCTTACACATAATTAGAGTGCACTGGGGCATATTTTTGAAAATTTTTGTATACACCTTATTTTGTCTTTGACTGTACCTACAACTTCATTTGGGCATCGATTTGCAAATTCTGGATTTACATTATCTTAAGCAAGCCCTAACATGCAGAGATGGGCATTAATCGATTATTTTTTTAATCAACTAATTAATCGACTAAACAATCAATCGTCACAAAACTAATCGCGATTAATTTAATTAAGATTAACTTAATCGCTGCAGAATTCGATTAACGATTAATCAATCGGCATTTTAATCGACTAAATTAACGATTACGTCTCGATTACATTTTGAAACATAGTGCATAACAAAAAAATTATATGTATTATCATTCAGTATATTTTTTGAAATCATTCTAGAGCAGGGCAAAAAAAAATGTTACTTAGCTATTTTAAAAATTGAATAAGAAATCGATTTACTCAATCCATCATTTCATCCATAAATATCATATAATGTATACTCGGCGGGCCAACCACGGTTTGTCCGTAGTAAAGAGCGGCGTATTTGAAAAATACAAGCCGTTGGCTCGATTTCTAAAGCAAGTATTGAAATTCGCAACTTTTTCTAGGTACTGATAAACTGGTTGGCCAGAAATTTATTAAAAGTACCAACAAAATTTTTAATCGAGCATAACTAAATTCTTGCTAGAATTAGTTCAAACTTCATTATTCTTACCTGCTACCGACCCTTGCTCATTATTCTCATAAGTAAGCTATTCCTTTCGCTCTTACGAAAAACAAAAGAGATGGTAAAGGGCCGTAGTAAAAAAAATAACTTGCCCTTATCGCGTGATTTGAAGACGTTTACTGCCTAGACTTTACGGTGTTATCTCGGTCGGATTTTTGACTCGGAACCGTCATTAATATTACTTAGCAATATCAATAGGATGTAGTGGCTAAGAATTCTATGTTAGCGTTTGCTAAACACGTGTGCGGCAGCGTTTCAAACAAATTCTAATTCTGTTCCTATGTTATATTATAATATAAGTGTACCTGAAGCTGGCAGGCCCTCGGATACTAAAAGCATCAAACATAGTTTTAAATAAAAAATAACTGATTTAAAATATTGATACTGTAAATTTCAGTGGCCATTGAAGAGTTACGCTTGACACCTTATGGTTACATTATCGGATTATCCGATCAGGAGGCCAACTTGTGACTTTCAAGCATTCGATTGCAAGGAAACAGGTTGAAAATAGTCGCACTCAAATGTGTTTCCCAAATAATCAGTATAAATATAAAAGACCCGTAATGACCTAGGTATTGTTATACATATACATGCCTTAAGGTATACTAGTCTGTCAGCCGAACCCGAAACTTAGTTAAACTTAAAAATAATCTAATGTCAATAGAAAGAAAATTAATCTAATTAATCAATCGATTATAGATTTAATCGCTCGTATTTAATCAACGATTAACTTAATCGTGATTAAATTAGTCGAACATCTTACGACTAAGATTGATTAATCGTCACTTTTAATCGTTAATCGATTACTTTTAGGCTAATCTTAATTGTTAATCGTTAGTCGATTACATTTTGCCCATCACTGCTAACATGGCAGGTTATTCATACGTTCCTAGACTGTAACACATGTGCTAGCCTCTGTTACGAAGGCTATGATTACGGCTTGCAATTCCGGATTTTTTTGTATTCCGATATTGCCCATACGAAAAATTCCGGAATTGCAAGCCCAAGCTATGGTCCATCCATGCCATCGTGGGTAGAAAATTGTTTCATAGTTATGGTAATTGAGGATAAACTAGCTGTAAATACAGGGTGCAACAATATCAAATGTTGGTGAACTGGGTCATTATTTTGTGACACATGACATTTAATATTTATAATTAATAGCGTGACTACTTAAAAAAAATTGATTTGTTCAATACTTGAAGGGCCTTTAAAAGATTCATCACTACACAATCGTTATTAAGGTAAGTTGGGGTAAGATGAAACGGCATTCAGAATGGAGAAAGACAAAAAGTCGTTCTTCTGGCGCAGCGTCTGCTTACCCAATCCAAAAAACCATTTCGTCTTACCCCAACTTACCTTACACCTTATTTTAATCTAAGTCAAGTTGGGTAGGTGAAACACCTGGTCCCTATTTCACCAAGGTACGACAATTGCAAAAAATACTTTTTCTCCTATTGACAGCATCCATAGGCTACGGTTATCGCTTACCATCAGACGGGCCGCGCGTTTGTTTGCTACCAACATAAAATCTAATGCAAACACTTGAATAGATCATCACTATCATCAGTTAGAAGCTACTTTTTTGCGGAGTAAAATTTCAATTGTCTCAAGAAACACGACAATTGGAGCGAAATTCCGTCACAGGCCGAACCTTATGTCAAGAATTAACAAAAATCATTCTAAACTTTGTGACAATTATCACGGCCTTGTGAAAATAAAAAGTAGTATATTAATGATACCTAACATTTTATCAATAATTGTATGTTGCAAGCAAACATGCACATGGACTACTAATAGTAAGCGGTAGTCGTAGCCTACGGTGGCCCGTGACACAAGTGATATTTTACAATTGTCGCACTTGTCATCATCGGGACCTGGATAACTGAAACACTTCAAACATTTACTCTGGAAAAATGAAAGAAAAACTTTACATCTTTCCCAACTTGACTTCACAAAGTAGTGTTGGATAGTCACCTTGAGATGATGCCGCAACTGCTGCTCATGCTGCTCTGCGAGCTGCGCCCGCTGCTGCTGGAAGTGCTGCAGCAGGATCTCTTGCTGCAGTTGCTGCTGCTTCTTCAGCTGGAACAGACCACACTTCATGCCTCACGGTTGCGGTGAGGACTGGTTTGGATAACAGAAGGCACGGTTTGGTTAGATTGTGAATTGTGATGCTCCCGTATTTTATCGTTGCCGTCGCGTTTTTATTTCTACAACATTGCCTACCGTATATTGATTTGAACTTTCACGATTATCAGTCATATTCCAACGAGGGTCTTAATTGCGTAAACGTCAGGATAAAATTAAACGCAAGTTTACGCATTTGTCGTTAAAATATGATTGCCTACCATGCCTAACACTGCCTGTAAGCTTGGCACATGATTCGTGCGACAATGCGAGACATGCCGTCTTTTAATAATTATATTAATAAAAGGAGGACAGATAGTCTATCTCGCAGCGACTTATTGCCGCACCAATAATGTGCTAAGCTTACAGACTTGAGAAATCCGTGATTTCTACCTCACAGCCATCTACATTGACTCTGCAGAATTGTTGCATTTCTTAATATGGACCTTTGCATTTTTTTTATTTGCCCCATACATTAAAAACGCTTATAAAAACGGAATATAATAATAAAATATCTAATTAGGCACTGCGCTTTTACCTAATCACAAAGTCAGTAAATTTATACACCATTGGTCCTGTTACTGGGAGTTCGTCGGGGATTTGGTAGTTATAATCATAAACAGGAAGCCAGCCAAAATTTAGTTAAGCAAAGAATGTTGTAGGAGATTTACGGTAGTACATATAGCGAAACAAAAATGTGGTCCACCACTTTTCGATTTGAATGGCTGATGGTACGTGCGAAAACGACGCTTGGCACGATAAATAGTAAAAGCGGGCCATCACAGGTACAGAGAATGACAAATGCTATTTTCGCTTTTATCACTTTATTTAGGCATTTTAGACTAACGTAAGTATTTATGCATAATGTTAAAACCTGCACCAGTCCTTATAGGTAAACAACAATTGTTATGAGTATAATAATTAATAATGAGGTTTTACCAAATTGAAATTTTAAATGCATTTCACACTATGATTAGGTTAGATAGAAACTTGTTGTTCAAATTATGATTGCTTGTGAAGGTAAATCATTGTTTTCAGCAGCTTTCTCTTCACTTGATGTTCTCATCGAAAGATCAGCGCTGGCTTACGCCAGCAACATGCTGCTATGAGACCATTTCGTGGTACCTTTTTTGCATGTCATATATAGATTGTCCTTGTTAACTTTACCTGTGTGTTACGAATAAATTATTTTCTATTTCTAGCTTTAAATAGATCTAGTTTTAGCGGCGTCGTGCACAGTCGCTATTAGATATATGCTCGGAGCTGTTAACGAGTTAAAAAAATATTTCAACAAGAATATGTATGGTGACGTCATGATTATAGAGGTCTGTTCAGATGTTTCTGCACCCTGTCCACTCCGATATATCTGATAGCGACTGTACAACTCAACGCGAAATTATTATTAAGGAATTTACTTTGGCACAGTTTCCCTTTGACTCTTAATAAACAAAAACAAAACTCAGGGTTTTTTTATTATTGTATATATTCTACTTGTATGAGTTTAATTTCTAGTAATTGAAGTATACAGAAAATAGGGACCTACTTGCACCATACGTAAGATTGAATGCCTCAAGTCAAGGTCCTCAAAATATTACAAATATAGGGTGTACATTCAGATGGCTCTCATTCGTAATTTAATCTGAGGATCCTAAGGACAAACTGTGCCAAAAAATACCTATCGCTTATTCATCAAACGTTGTCAATTGTATTTATTAATTACTATGGTAGTATCAACTTATAAGGGTTAACACATAGGTAGCACAATTTTGATAAAACCTCAGCCATGACCATTAAGGAGTCACATGATTTGAACTTTCTAAGATTACGTCATGTTTCTTGTAACTACTAAATGGCCATAGAACTTTATTGGGGTTAACAAACAGCACACATGAATCATTTTAAGGATAGCAATATCGAGTATCCTTATTGAAAACATTTAAGGGGCGTATTTAGAAACAACAAATAACCATCGCTCTTGCATTTGTCATGACGTTTTTAACGATGTATCTGTTGATGTTTATTTATATTAGTACTGCCTATACTAGATAATTGGAGTTGTGATCACCATTGGCAAAGATATAAAACTGGTCATACTGAATAACTTTTCCTCGGGACCAACTGAGATGAGGGATATATTTTCGCGATTTAGTGATCTCATTGGGAAAACCATTTAATATGACCATCCATAGTAAATTTTCGCATTTTTGAATAAGGCAAAATCACCCAGTATTTATTGCTTCTAAATATACCCTTTGACGCACAATTCTTTCGAAAATGCGCACAATAATTTAGTCGGGACCTTTGAATTTGTTTTCCTTGCGATCTACGACTTTTGATTGGTTGTCAGTTGATCTGACATTTCTAGTTAGTCGGCGCGAAGGCCAACTATTATTCTGCCGTTACGTAAACCAAACATGTGTCGAACATTAACCATACAAACAGCTATTTACAGATGCCAATATCTCAAACACCGAGCGAATAGAATTCGCGGCTGTTAATATTAGTAGACGCATACAACTACCGCTCAAATGCCTTTAAACCAAAGCTAGCTAAATATAGTCTCAGATGAGTCCATATTTAAAATTAGAACGATTAAATGTGCATGTGTATTGTACGGCAAGATATTGAAACTGAGCGTAGTTGAACGCGTTGAACACAGAGATACAGATTGGTTTTTGATAAAAGAGAACTTCGTGAATGGTATTATTGTTGGGTGACTTAAGGGTCTCACGAATATTATTGTGATTACAGTTACGTTAAATATAACGTAAGAATTACTATTATCAGAATTCCATTGTAGGGGAAGCTAGTAAAAACATTGTGCAGGTTGCAGAAAAATTACAAAATATGGGTATTCCATTCTTGGAAACTTCTGATAAAAATAAACAGAATCCAATCAAGATTGTTTAATGATGTTCAAGGTCCTTAAAGAAATTTTCGCAATGACATAAAATTTAAAACAAAGTTTGAATAGCATTTGTCCGAGCTTTGGTACCTAATATGATCTTTGGGATGCTCGAGATCACCCACGATTGCGGAACTGCATACGTCATTGTTCCACTCACTTTGATAGTTCTCCTCAAAAACCAGACTGCAGTATAAGAAAGCAGACTCACTTGTAACAGGAAACTATTTTCTAACGTTTGTTTCGCTCTCTCCGCTATATGGTTCTTTCTCGGGCTCTGATTCTACAACGAAGGAAAGACATCACATGTAGGACAATCCATTGCACGACTCCCGTAGTTACATCAATCAATTGGATTTCCACACAATATTACTTTGGAGTTCAGTGTGGTCCTTGGTAAGTAGAACGATGACAACAACGTATAAGGAGCAAAGTGCTGAAGGCTTATTCAGAACTTAAGAATTTAGTACGTTGTTGGCGTCGAGAAGTGCATCCTGATAGTTGGAAAATTACAATTAGTAAACAAAAATTTTGAAGATGCCTTGTTGCAATAGTCGTCAGTATTGTGCCTCTATTCCAAGAACGTTTATTTATCAAACTACTCCAAACTAGAGAAACCAACGTCGCCACTTTTGAAAACTTTTGCATTTACCCTCAAAATAAATTCCGAATACATTATTTAGGGCCGTTGTAACTACTCTTCAACTGTTAAGTAACAAGATATATCGTTAGCTGATCATGAACTCCTCATGCCAATATCGCGAATCTGATATACAGCCTTGGTTGGATGCACTAGAAGCGTAGCAGAGATCCGCGTTGGCATATTTCGGGCGACGCGTATTTCGACGCGAAACAAAAATGGCGGCGTGCCACGAATACCCGCGAATGCGGCGCGTGGGCATCGCAAACAATGCGCGCGCGCTTCTAGCAGATATGCGGAAAAATTGTACGGCATATTTATTCCATCTATCTCACGCTTTATTGAATGCATAAGAGCGCCAGGTTTACGTGCCAAACTGAACTGACCGCCGTTAGAGTTACTGTTCTGCGCTGGCTATAGTTTTGTTTCGCGAATATTCTTGATGACGAATTTGGGTATTTATATAATTTGAACAATATTAATTCCGAAAGGACCGGGGAAACGATAATATGTAAAAGCTCTTTTAATGTATTTGCTGAGCTACGGAGGAAAGTTTGGTTCTTGTTTATCCACCATACTAACATGTGAAAGTTTGCAAACAGTAAAACCAATGTCTAGAAAAGGTTCACCGATGATTATCTACGGATTTTATTTTGTCCCCAAACATTAAACTTTTTTCTAACAGCGATTAAATCTGTATTTTAAATAAGATTTTTTTATAAATATTATGTATCGTCTATATGAATTTTCTAATTTCACCTATCCACGCTATGCCCACGTGCGCAGAACACCCGGAATCAACGCACCACGATTGCAAATAGCTGAAATCGCAACCGCTCCCGTTTATATTTATTGAGGGGCCGCATCAACATTGGATCTAAATTTAATCCCGTACCATGTAAATATAAATATACCGGGCGGACGGCCGCTATATATACCGTGCATATGTGTTCGGTTATTTATACCGGCCGCGGGAATCTTTATAAATATACGGTGGAAAACAAGATGGACGCGGTGGAAGGTCGCGGAAGTGACACGTGGTTGTGAGGCTGTCCCAATTTTTAAATTTGTGTCTATGGTTCATTTTGATCGATTCAAACCTAACTAATCCTGAATCAAAAGTTTGAAACGATAAAGGGAAATTGAAATTCCGTTATATGTATTTTGCTGCACGTAAATCATTCTTAGTTCTTACGTATATATGGCAACATTGGCACATAGCAAAATAATCATAAACGGCTGCAGTTGGCAGAGATGAATTTGAATTGCCTTGTCAGTTCCAATAAGTAGTTAAGTAGTCAACATTTTACGATAACATAACTAACAAAAACAGAGAAATCTATTCTATTTTGGTATTTTTGCCAACTTGGCGACGGTGAACATAAAAACAGCGAAATTTATTTTGGTATTTGAAAATGACTAATGATTAGATCATACTTGAAGATAACGCTTTCTAAATTTTGGAAACCGCTTTTTGACGATGTAACTCGAAGATAAAACTCATTTGATGTATTAATATTTAAATTTAATTCAAATTTGGCGACTCAATTTTTTTCAATATGTCGTTTTTGGATTTTGGGCATTATATCTTTTTGACTTTCTTGAATAGATATTCCGATTAATATATTTAAGGTGATTTAGAATAACGGTCCTTTGAAATGGAGTTTTCATTTCCGCTTTACGATGCCTAAATACATACATTATTGGGATTCAGTATTCTTTTAAAATAACATAATCTCAACATTTTAGAGTTATTTTATGGGGTTAGTCTCAAAAGATACGAAACGCATGTCACCTTAGCATCATTTCGCCTGGAAATTACTTGGCCTGTGCAGTTAGTCGAATACGTAAGGGGAAGTAGTAACTCGTCATAGTCAACTGTCATATTATCACCTTAACAAGTGCATGCTCAGATATTTTTGAACATATTTCAGGTCTATGGAAGTGATGGTGATAAATTATCAGGTGAGTTGATTTGATACCGCAGACGACATGCGTTTATCAGTTTTATCACCCTTTTGAGACTAACACATTTTATGCCCTATATATGTACACTATAGACTGTTACAGACAGATTGTACATATAAACTTTGCCTACTAGTAAACTTTCCTCTTCGAGCAATAGAAAAATACAAAGCGCGAACTTTATATCAGTGCGAATAACACAGATGCCCGTAATGAATATTTTCGAAGTTCGCGTTGTGGCTACTGGGAGGTCTATGAGGCTATGACATTTCGAGTCTTGTCACTTTCTACATTTACCCCCCTATTCATAAACTTTTGTTAACTTAACAAGCCGCTAATAATGGTTTGTCCCTTTTGCTCTTATGGACACATTGTTAAGACCGAAAGGGACAAACAATTATTCGCGGCTTGTTAAGTTAACAAACGTTTATGAATAAGGGGGTTAGTTTGCAACAAAATGTAAGGACCTTATACGCTCTTAGGATCTTAGCACATAGTACGGTCAAATCGTATATTAAACTCGCAAAACATGTAGTAAAGCTGCATTTTTGGTATGTTATTTAGACACCATGGGGCAGTATAAAACCACATTTTGCAAGCAAAAAAAAGTTGTGCTAGCTGCGTTATACGTGAAAAACTGTGAAATTTACTGTCTATTTTTAGTTTCTGATTATTATAAAAAAAGCCTTACGTTTTTTGACAATATGCATCAGGTAACGTTTAAAGATGAACAAATTTGTAACAAGATGAGGTAACATGCATTGCCGTAGATCTTATAGTTTCAGAGATTCGAGACTTCAAATAGTACCCTGTTTTGTAAACTAGATAAAATGTTGAGTTTTGCTAACGTTCTTGGTTTAATATCGCCTTACTTAATTATGCTACGAAAAACATGAAATAATTATCTTATAGCGCAATTAATATTCTTTCATTTAAGGGTAAAATCAGGTCAGTAAACTTTGTAATTGAAACTAAAAACGCGAAATTCAAAAAGCAGGAGGTCCGCTATCTAAGTTTTTCATACAAATGGCAAGTCGTGTTGCAAAGCTGCAATTTTTGTATATTATAAAGGCTCTATAGGGATGCACGAAAATGCATATTACAAGAAGAAAAAAAAAAGGATTTAGGTATAGGACGTAAAAAACTGAAAAAACATCGGATTTTTTTAGTTTTTGACGTTTAACTAAAAAACTATAACTTTTTGATACTGATTGCTATAAAACTATGAAATAATATTAAATTTGAAAGGATTTGAGCTACCTTGCATTACCTTAAATTATATAGATTTAGAGATAGGACATTTCAAAATGTGCCCTTCATTAAGTTAAGAAAATAAATGCATGTTTTGAAGCCTCGTATACCCCCAACTATAACACGTACAGTAATTGTTATCGGCTCATTTTGTTCCAAATTTCATGTAGTTATTATCTACAATTACTTTTTTTTCTTAGCGCGAACTTTTTGCCAATATTTAGTGAATAGCTTTAACGTAACCTAAAATTTGTTTATGTTTTGATAAAAGGGCACTTTACGAAATGTCGTATCTCAAAATATATATAACTTACGGTGATGCAACGTAGCTCAAATCCTTTCAAATTTAATGTTCTTTAATAGTTTTATAGCAATCAGTATCAAAAAGATAATAGATTTTTAGTTAAACGTCAAAAACTAAAAAAAGTGCGATTTTTTTTCCGTTTTTTACGTCCTATGCCCAAATTATTTTTTTGTTTTTCTTTTAATATGCATTTTCGTATATATCTATAAGGCCTTTATAATATACCAACTTTGCAGCTTTGCAACTCGACTTGCGATTTGTATGAAAAACTTAGATAGCGGGCCTCCTGCCTTTGGAATTTCGGGCTTATACTTTCAACTACAAAGTTCACAGACCTAATTTTACCCTTAAATTAAAGAATATTAAGTGCGCTATAAGGTCAATATTGCATGATTTTCGTAACATAATTAGGCGAGGCGATATTAAGTCGAAAACGTTAGCAAAACACAAAAAAATATCGACGCTGGAAAGGAGAAATTGGATAAGCGACACTTTTGAAGATATTGAGTTATATACACCGTTAGAATCGGCGAATTTTTCTGCGTCGAATGAGCTAGGTTTCGTATCCATCTGACAACATTTGTGTCGCTTATCCCATTGGTGATTTAGAGAACTTTCGACCATTTTTTATTACTAAACGACTTGGTTTTAGACAACTTTTAGTAAATTGGAGATTAGATAAAATATAATTCAACATAATTAATCTTGGATTATTTTACCTATTCGTCATGACAAGTTAAATTTTACTTGGATATTTTTGCTGTGTAACAACTAAACTTCACTTGTCGGTTAGCTATTTCTATCTGACTGTATGATATGTTCTCATGTCGTTTGGACAATTTTACCTTCATCTTAATTTAAAATTGAAGACGGTTAGACAATATTACTTGACTATGATATCTGAACTACTTATTGGCGTTTATCCATTTTTACCTACATTTATTTATGAACCATCCCCTTCACATATCCCTTTTTACTATTTACCTACTTTTTGGAATAATGTTATAAAAATTCCTAAAACAGTTTTTCTTCTTTCACGTGTAAGTAAATTCGTTTACTAGTCACGGAATGTTACTCATGTAATGAATATGACTAACTATGAAGTCTAAAATAGTTTCTCATTTTAAGTATGTGGATATTTCTTAATGATATATTTATGCTATTTTATCAATGTATATATTTTTACCCGAATATAAAATAAGCCACTTCGGCAGTTAGATAATTTTAACGGGATGCATTCGTTATGTAAGTCTCGGGTGGACCTTTTTACCTTCCTTATTTCTTACACAACGTGTTGGTTAGATAATTTTACCTGAATCAATTTTTCCGACCATTTTGCTTAAGCGACAGTAAATCATTAAATAACACTTGAATACGTTAAATAATTAAAACATCACATAGAAAACATATTTATGTTCATAAATAATGCTTCAATTATTTGATTTGGGCTGCTGATTAATTTAAATGATTTTTTTTCGAAAATCTCGGCGGTTTTTTGCTTCTCCTGTAAAGTACGCACTGTGTCGCTTATCCAATTTCTCCTTTCCAGCGTCGATATCTAGTTTACAAAAAGGGGTACTTTTTAAAGTCTCGAATCTCTGAAACTATAAGACCTACGGTAATGCATGTTAGCTCAACTTGTTGGAAATTTATTAGTCTTTAAACGTTTATTTACATATGATATCAAAAACGAAAGGTTTTTTAAATAAAAATCAGAAACTGAAAAATGGCCGTAAATTTCGCAGTTTTTCACGTACTACCCAGCTAGCACAACTTTTTTTTGCTTGCAAAATATGGTTTTATACTGTCCTATGGTGTCTAAACAACATACCAAAAATGCAGCGATACTACTTGATTTGCGAGTTTAGGGTAAAATTATGTACGATTTGACCGTACTAACATGATTGAAGCATATTTTTGCGACATACTGTCACACCAATCATGGGCTAAACCTACTGACAGGCGACTGGGAAAGTACTCATAACTGTCGCTGGTGGTATACCTGCATGATTTGGGAGTGGAAGCTGGCTTCGGCGGTAGGTAGATGCGGCGCATGCGGCGGCGACGGCGTCGGCTGCGGCGAGCTCTCGGCCGCGCCGGCGCCCTCGTGCGCCATCTCTGGAACAAAGATGGAACTACGTTATTGTTAGGTCACCTTAGGCAGAGTGAACAAGTGTGAAAGAAAAGCCCGAGCCGAAGACACAAACTGTTTTCCATCACACTTGAAATGTGAGGAAAAAAAAAACAAAACTACCCAAAAACGTTGTAATAAATGGGATTACTCAAACTCGAACACGTGATTGACAAAACACCAGGTGAGTCCTGATAACGAACAAGATTCCTTAAGGGACTCTAATCGAAATATCGCAAAAAAACACTTCCTTGAATTGCTGATCAGCTGGTGGGTCCGCATTGTATGGTAGGCGAATTATTTTTCAAGAATTCGATATGGGTTCCATAGAGAAAGTTGCTCGTTAACATGAACACATGCATATGCATACCCTGAGAAATCGGCATTTTCAACAGTCACAATTTCAAGACGGTATCTCTGTGATTTCCTTGAAAAGCTATTTAATACACTGAACAAGACTTAGTATTTTGGTGATTGGCGACCATGGAAGGGAATATAATATGCCGTTCTTTAGTCTATTTCAGTAATGTCTATTGTTATAATATTAAAATACTATCTCGTCCGTGTGTTACTGTGGGTGGATTGTCCTCCTACTTAGGTAACACGTGTTTTTGTGTTTCTATATAAGGTAGGTAATAAACTGTAGGGGCGTTTTCATTTCATATACATGAATTTACCGACTAGTTATCGTTAAAATATGGAATTAAAGACGCGAGTTTAATTACCATCGTCTATATCGACTATAATAATAAGAATGCCCATAATGCCCATCCCTGGGGTAAGCGAAACAGGGGGCAATTATTACACAAAAGATCGCAATGGGTCGAAGTGTATCCGTAAGGGCCCCACCAATAATATAAGATAAGATGCCAATAATGGGCTACTATAGTACTATACAGGGCGTCCCACGGCGATGCCACATGGAGGGAAAGTACCTTAAATATCATAGATAGCGTATTTTGCTGAAAGAAGACTTTATTTTTTTTAAGACTTAGTAAAATTGCATTCACTTTTTTTTGATTCTTTTTGAAAAAAAATGTATGGAAAAAAATTGCGCAACTTCGGAGAAAAAATATCTTAATTAATGGAAATGAACATCTTACTTAAAGAAAACAATAATTAAGAAGAAGAAGACGAAGAATTATTTCGATTTAAAAAACAAGTACAGTCAAAAACAAAATAGGTATACACAAAAATGTTCAAAAATATGTCCCAGTGCACTCTAATTCTGTGTAATAAGAACGTCGTAACATATTTATGAGCGGATTGTTTCGAAACTTACTTTTGTTACATTGTATGTATACAATTATAAATTCCATGTGTAAGGACACTAATGACTTGATCACAAGAGGCTTCCGTGCTAAGGACACGTAAATCCGTGAGCCCTCGGCACTCCCCCGTGACAGACCTTATGTACCACTTTTATATGATAACAGACCTTGGAGCTCCTATGGCGCAGTTGGGCAACCTTCGCTTTCACTATTATGTGACTATTAAATCCATGCTTTAAAAATTTTTTTCAATATACTACAAAAAAACAGTTCTGTAAATAATTTAGGTACACAGCAGAATAGCTAATGGGTAAAGAATTACTTCAAAGTTAAATTTACTTTGGTATTTTTTTTAAAAACGTCACTCCACTAACTTTGGAAGATTAAAACTAAACCTCAAAAAGAACGACGCAAATAACCAATTAAAAAGTTATAAAACTGTGAAACCCGTTCATGTTTTGCATAACTACTAATAAAACAACTAATAGTTACCTAACGCAGAAGACAATATATTTAACAAAAATTGGTAACAAGCAGTTTTAAATACCATCATTATGTATTCATTCAATTCAATTTCAATTCTATTTAAAATATCCAAATTAAAATGGTTGTAGTGATATGGAACAAACTGGAAAGTATCTTTCTCTATCCTCCTAAGTCCCAAGTGCCTTCTAAAAGAACAAAATGGCGTTCATCATTAAGTCCTGGGTAATAAAATTTTAAAGGTCGTTCAATCACAATGTAAACATTAATTCCATGACGTCAGGACTTAACAATGGTCGCCATTTTTTGTTCTTTAAAACGCCACCTCGGTCTTTCTGACTAAAAATCTTTTAAAAGGCCCGGGCCTTAGGAGGCTATAATTATCTTTTTTTAGGGTTCCGTAGCCAAAATGGCAAAAACGGAACCCTTATAGATTCGTCATGTCCGTCTGTCCGTCTGTCCGTCTGTCACAGCCGATTTACTCGGAAACTATAAATGCTACAGTAACGATATTTGGTAAGGATATGTGTTGTATGAACCGCTACAGGATTATGATACTAAATTGTAAAAAAAACCATTGGGGTGGGGGCCCTCCATACATGTAACTGAGGGATAGAAAATTTTTTTTAGTTGTATATAAGCGTGTGGGGTATTAATAGAAAGGTCTTTAAAAATGATATGAAGGTTCATACATCTCATTTTTATTTAAGCAAATCGTTTTCGAGATATCAGCTCTCAAAGTCTGAAAAATGTGTCCCCCCCCCCTCTATTTTTTAAACTACGCGATATAAAATTCTAAAAAATATATATGTTATGCACATTAATAAACTCTATCAAAGATTTTTGGTTTGATTAAATTATCTCCTATAGTTTTTGAGGTAGGTTGATTTAACTGTATTTTTTTAATAATAAATTTATAATGGTACGGAACCCTTCGCGCGCGAGTCCGACTCGCACTTGGCCGGTTTTTTAAGATTTAGATGATACATATTTTCTTAAGAAATATGTTCGGCTCTAAAAGTATGTTCATGATATTGATGCTTATGTGTCGTAAAAAATACGTTCTGGAATATACACGGTGCTCGTGAGCATTCTGAAAGATTTTAATGCTGAATTCCTGAGCATATTTAGAGTATTTAATGTTATATACAATTTCCTGGATTCGGCTTGGTTCTAGAGACAATTAACCTTTTTTCAAAATAAATTTTTCGACGTAACTCGTCATAAACTTCTTTTTGGTTGCAATGCTACCACAATATGTTACCACACCTTTTGCCTGACAATCAAAAAATAAGAATAGACTTGACGAAAAACCCTGTCCCTAAAAAAAATCATTTAAAAAATTAATTTTTACTAATTGTTGTTATGATATAAAGTATTGGAAATGTTAAAAAGTATTCATAAAGTCAAAAACAAAAGATTTTTTTTGTGGAATTTGACATTAGGTCTCATAATATTTTTTGTTCATTTTGATGTTCTAGAATGCATAGTTAAAATCTTTCGGAATGCTCGCGAGCACCGCGTATAATATATGATGGTTGCATATTTGCACGAAGAAAAAACTGTCATCATACTGATTTTGAACGCAGGCAATCAAAAACCATCCGTAGATCCGTTCCGTACCTATCTAAAACCAATAAATTAATAAATCGCTCCGCCGTTTTCAAAATCGATGACCGCACAGAAAATCCAATCCCGACGAATTAAGAATCTCCATTTTCTAGTCGGTTAAAAAACGGCAACACGGACAGGCTCCCCACCCCCCACCCCGCATGTAGGTCGAAGGGGGAAGGGAGGCTCCAGGTCTATTTTGGGAGCGCTATATTTGGCGCCAGGGCCGGCCGGGCCGTCCTTCGCAAGTACCTAACCTTAGAGGTCTGTGCGAACTTAAAAAATCTCTAATTCGAGCCCCTCGTTGGGCGCCACTTTATGGTGCTAGTATTATGTCGTCGTTTTTGTTCACTCCCCATACTGATTTGTTTCTAAATGTCATTTCTTATGTTTCCCTCTAATTCTAATAGGTAAACGAGAGTCAGGTTTGCTTAGGTTATTTTTCCGAGGCGCTTGTGAGTTTATGTGTTTTATCGTTTGCACCACGACAAAAGTAGAAGCTCACGGCCGCCTCTGAAATATGGTTTATTACAGCTAATATAAATATCTTGGGGACATCTTACACAAATCAACCTAGTCCCACGGTAAGCTCAATTAGGCTTGTGTTGTGGGTACCAGGCGACGATATATATAATAGATAGATACGTATAGATACTTAGATACATACACAGCCATGACCAAGGAACAAACATTTGTGATAAATAAATACACAAAGAATGCCCTCGCCGGGATTCGAACCCGGAACCTCCAGCTTCGTAGGCAGGGTCACTACCAACTAGGCTACAGAGGCTGACAAAAATAACTAACAATATATTATATTGTATTGGATCCGTTGCCACGTAAAAAGCTTATTATTAATTAGTTTGCGGCGTCATTAGAGTTGCAGAGTAATCGTGTTTTTTTAAGATTTTTGTACATGACAACATACAAAAGGCGGGTGTCATGAAAACTATATGCCGCATAAGAAAACGTGTTAGCGCTATCAGCAGCGTTTAAAACTTTTTTTTTCAGCACGCGATTGTGAGAGAGATGCAATGCGTATCGAGAAGTTCGTATCATATTAATAACAGATCAAGTTCACATTTAAAATGTTAGAATACGTGTCCTAGTCTGCTCGAGGTGGATAAAAAGTGATATGTATCAAAAGCTTTTAAAGGATCATGTTGCTTTTGATATTAAACGATAGGCGTCGTACTTATACCAAGTATGTATCATTTTATTATTCATGTTTCAGGATTAAGTATCAATTCTTAGTTAATTCATGACTAAAATACTAATCCACATCAAAAGCTCCAAAAATGTTTCGAAAACAATTCTATAACTGAACAACAATTCTATGACTACCTTAGCGATTTCACTGCCCCTAACGTGTAAGCAAACGATCAGAGTCACTAGCTTGGTATATGAAATAAAATGAAAAAAAAAAATAACAATGCTCAAATAATTTCCGCTGCTACACCAGAACACAATTTAAATAAACTTTTGAGTAGGGTAAACAAAGTGAAATAAAGTTTCGTGTCTAAAACCGCTCTATGGGGTAATATAAGTATCTCACCCTTCGGCCGCGTACGTAACCGTACTTTCGTAACTGGTAACGAAGGAAGAAAAAAATATCTTCGTACGATACCGGTTTCGAACAAAGATAATTTTTTCTTCATACGTAACCAGTCACCATAGTTCTTCAAATTGTTCGTAACCAGTTACGCAGTAAGAATTATTTTCTTTTTACGACACTGTTGACAGGCTTACCCCTCTGCTAAAATGGATCAGTCACCGACACAGTCCTATAGATAAACCAGATTGCACCGCACATGATGTTGAATTCCCAGAAAGTTAAATATTTTTAGTATCACAAAATTTTGTTAGTTCTTATAATGTTGAAATATCAAAAAGTGGAATTCCCATAACGTTGACTTTGTGATATACAGTGATCGGCACGCCCCGCATATCCCAAAAAACTTAAATGATCATAATATCCCACATACTTAGGTATGTATAATTTATGCTCACCCTACATTAGAGCGAGATAGTATACATAACCTTGGACCATCTCATGTGGACACACTTTTTGGTCAATGTCCGCAATCTGGTTTATCTATAGGTCTGTGTCGGTGACTGATCCATTTTAGCAGAAGGGTAAGCCTGTCAAGAGTGTCGTAAAAAGAAAAGAATTCTTACTGCGTAACTGGTTACGAACAATTTGTAGAACTATGGTGACTGGTTACGTATGAAGAAAAAATGATCTTTGTTCGAAACCGGTATCGTACGAAGATATTTTTTTCTTCCTTCGTTACCAGTTACGGAAGTACGGTTACGTACGCGGCCGAAGGGGTATCTCAGGTCTTCGGTGCTCTCCCCATATCAATCGGAGGTTGACGCGCATGAAAAGTATGACACAAGAGAAAATCCGTCGACAGTCTTACCCGATAGTCGGTCTTCGCCGAATTGAGCTTAATTTAGAAAACAATATATATTCCGTTGTTCATTAAGTCACAATAAATGAAGCCTGTCATACTTATTAAACAACCGTCAAAGCCTAATTAGGTTATCAAAAATAAACCGATCATTTCGGCATCAAATTGTCTTTCGCATCAAATATTCAGAAAATATGCAAATATAGAGTCCATTAGGGATTTTATTTTGGTTTTGAAGACTTCATTTTGTATTTCTGAGTTCGACCCAGTTGGGAGGCTAAGTGGGGTGGATTTAGACAGCCTAATTTGAAATTGATATGAGGTGCCTTTCGTGGAAATTTCGTATTCCTGTGTGAAATACCTGAGACGAGGGCAACACGTTAATGTATCATTTTTATATTCCAATCATTTGACATAATAATAGTATACATATAGGATAAGGTATATTACTAGCTGGTGCTCACGACTTCATCTGCGTATGATTCTACTATGCAATTTTCAAGGATAATAGCTAAACCCCTGATTCATAACTTAACAACCCGCTAAATATTAGTGGTCCCTTTCGGTCTTATAAGCATATTGATAAAACCGAAAGGGACAAACAAAACTTAGCGGCTTGCTAAGTTAGGAGACCTTTATGAATAAGGGGGTAAGTCCTTTCCTGGGGCTTAACCTGTCTCCATAACTTACGAAAATCGTTTCAGTTGTTTATAGGTACAGTCGTCATCAGATATATCGAAGCTGCCACGGTGCTCTAAAATATCTGAGCTTACCTCTAACACCGTAAAACTTAAACACTTCAAAATGGAGACCCAGGCGCTCCGAAACATGTGATGAGCCTAAAAATATCGTTTAATCGTTTTGCTGATTCGTAATATTTTCACACGATAAGATATTATTATTTATTACTTTATCACGCGGAACTTCAAGGCGAACTTCTAAAGGCATTTGATTTACAAGTCGTAAAAATAACAAGTAATAAAATTGGCGATCGCCGCGCGTAAACAACGCGTAGCGGTGCTACGGCCTACGGTGTAGCGCTGTGCTAGGAGCGAGCGGTTAGTCGGGGGGCTAGTCTGTTCGGAGTGATGGCATCAGGCTGCAAGGCACTCCTATATATATCACATGCCTTTACTTTCCAAACATACTCTACAAGAATAAAACTGTACATCTCTGTTTAATCAACAGGCTGCTAAAACAAGTTGCCAATCGCCAACGCTTAATCGTCAATCGTAAACGAAAGGCAGCTAACTGTCTCTGTCGCACTAATACGAAAGAGTAACAGAGAGGGAAAACTACGATACGCTACTAGGCGTTAGCGATTGGCAACTTGGCTAAGCAACCAGACGTAGACTTCTACGTCACGGTGGCGCGAACAAAATTTTGCTTGGGACCCCCACTAGATATTATTTTATCGATAAGTTATTCTTTCTCATGACAGAAGTAACGTTATGAGTGTTATGATTATGACTTCGACATAAATTTATCTAAATTAGGCTTAGATGTAAAGCAGTCGAGAATTAAGCTTGCTTTCGATGGTAATTGATAGAACATGAAAAATTAAAAACATAATTAATTGTTAATTTTTTTTATGTCCGAATTTTATGTCTTAAACATACATAGATAACATTGCTAGATAATCAGCATATTTTAGTTATTTTCTATTTAACCACTGAAATTATCAGCTATTATGAAAATGACATTTCGAAATGAGTATTCACATATCGATGAATTTAATAACGATATAGGAAGTCCCTAGTTAATCGACGTTATTGCCGCGACTGTTAATCGATGAAGTCCGAAAGTAATAGGTGTCTATCTCAACCGTAAAAGAGTGATTTGATATTTCCGTATAAAATTTGTCAATGCAGATTAGCTTTTTACATATGAATCGTATCTATTAACAGAATCTAGAGTTTTTTTGCAAAGTCAACAGTTCAGTTGCGTTTATTAAATAATTACACTATCAGAAATGATTAAGGAACGTAAATATTTACGTTTTTTTATCAACGGATATATGTATACGTCAATTGGAATCAGTCGGTGAGTAGCAACACTTATCGTTCGTTTTAAACACATCGATACCTATTATGATAATTATACACGTCCTTGGCATTCTTCGCGCCCTAAGCCTGCGCAATTTACATTAAAAAGTAATAAACAAACATTGGTTGGCTGATTGCCTATCTCTAAAAAATCAAACCGTATGTGATTTATAGACCTTTTCTTTAACCACATTTACTAATTTTTAATATAAACTTTAGTATATTTGGTCGCAGAATGACGATCTCTTCGATTCTTATAGAATAAAATACGAACCGTGTTTTATTCCTAATTGTGCTACCATTTTTTCAGGCTTATACTTCGTCGCGTATGATGGTAACAAAATGAAATGGGAATAACAGGATCTTTTTTTTGTCCAACTATAACTTGCGAATCTCGCTATCTAGAATTCCAGACAAAATGTAACTCAAAAGAACTAAAAGGTGACATAAAAATAACGAAAATAAAACGATCCGATCTATTCGTAAAACTCAATTTCAACATAGTTACCAAACAGCCCGAATTCAAAAATTGATTCAAGCCAACACCACAAAACAAACCAATCAAGAAATAACAGGCCGGTTTTCCCAAAAGAAAAACAAGGCTGCCAACGCTTACGTAAAACAAACTTTTTTATTCAATACTGTACAGTTTGATCCATCAACAGTGCCCCCCTCCCCCCGCAGTTTAAAAATAGAATACCGGCAACGGCGCGACAACTGAAGGACGCGCCCCGCCCCTAAACGACCCCTCCCTGTCGCACCACCCGCCCCGGCCGCGGGTCAGAGTGAAACGGAGAAACAAAACGCGAATTACCGACAGATTTAAAAATAGAACACTCACGCGAGCCACGAAACGTGCGTTAATTCATTCGCGGAAAGAGGCGGTTTTTGTGGCGATTTTTCGTCCGTGAAACTATTAGAGCTACTATGAAACACGTATGCAGATTTGTGTGATTTGTTTACCGTACAAATTTTAAATCACATATACCGTATTAAACAAATTTTCAGATATAATGGTGTCTGTGACAGCTGTCACCTCTATAAATTGTTTTACGTATTTTGCTGTTCAAAGTTATAAAACGTATGGAGATGGCTGTTATAGGCTCAACATATCATCATATCATAACGTGTTTCTTAAAATTCGAAAATTATTTTAGCCTAATGAGAAGCATAAATCTACCATTCTGTACCATATGCTTGTCAATATGACAAGTTGACAACCAATACAAAAAACCATCCCTCACGTTATTGTCACTACAAAGTACTATGTACATAAATCTTGCCATATATTTCAGCATACAATAGAGCCCGAGTTAAGTGCGCAGCCTGCTAATGCTTCCGCTGGCTCGAGTCCAAAGCTTTGCCGTGTAACGTAATGTGGCAATGTGCATGATAGTAGGTTTACAGGTGATTTGACAGCTTTTCAACCGACTTCAAAGGAGGAGGTTCTCAATTCGACTATTTTTTATTCATATTTTGAAGACAAACGGGTCTTAATCGCGTAAACTTACGTTTAAATTATATCCTAACGTTTCGGGCATGACGTTACACCCGTGGTCGCAAGGCAGACTGGCGAGAAAATGTATCAACATATTCGAGCTGCGCGGGTTTTTCGAACTACCCGCATTTGGTCTCGATTATTCACTTCTAGGCTAGGGTTGTCACTAGGCCTACACACAACATTCGGAACATACTCCACAACTCCAGTCCGCCTGTGCTGCGACCACGGGTGTAACTTCATGCCCGAAACGTTGGGATATAATTAAACGTAAGTTTACGCGATTTAGTCCCGTTTGTCTTTAAAATACGAGTGATAATCGTAAAAGGTTAAGTCAATATGTTTTTTTTTTTCATGTTAGTTACCTCAGAATTTCTAACTTGGTGAACCGATTTTGAAGAATCTCTCTTTATTTGAAAGCTGATGCTTATCGATTTGTCTGATTTCAATTTGGTCCAGTTCTGATAATGGCATTCATAAGAAAACAATTTCGATAATTCAGTTTTAAAACTAACCGAGATGGTCCCGTTGGTACCAAGTTGGGGTCTGATGAAGGGATTTTGGAGAAATTGGTTGAAGTATTTTTTATTTATTTTTAATTTGGTGATTATTCCTATGACATTGATTTCAAAATATACCTATTGTTGCCACGGTTCCCAATTGCAGCGAATATTTAATACTCGTATTTCCATCATAGCCTTCAATTTAAAAGGAGAAAACTTCAAATAGATTTACACACTAAAAATATTTCTGTAACCGGCTAGCGGCTACAAAAACCGTTAACTTCTATCCGCGTCTAACCAGACATCCTCCAGAAATAACACCATAAACGTCTTTTTTTCGACTATTAAAGCCGTTCCATTTCCAAATCTATTTCGGCTCGCTGCGTCCGCTATTTCCACCGAGCTATATGCAGCCGCGCCGGGAAACATTCTTCATTTGGAACGGGTTTACAACTAACTGGAAATGGGACATATTACGCTTTTGAATAAATGTTGGATGTTCTCTCTTTAATACTAAATTGATGGTGAATCACCTTACAGTACGCTTGGTGAGCGACCGACACACCATTAGTAGTTCTAAGCTTTATGCATTATATCAAATCCGTATGGTGTCCAAAATTGTTCACAAACAAGGTTGCTCATAGCTTTGACAGGTGAAAAGACAAATAAAACACCTCACTGACAAAGTGACACCAAACCGCAGCCGTAAATGCAGACACGACACACGACAAAGTACTACAACGTTCATCATCGGCAAAAGACCCAGAGGGGTGCTCGAAAGGTGGAGTATTTTAGTGGTAAAAGAGTGTGGTGAGTGACCGTAAACCCATAAAGTATCTGAAGATATCGTCAGCTTGACGGTCAAACACAAAGAAATATCGACGAAGAAAACACGAAAAGACGAATTACGTTTTGTGTAGCGAACGAATTTCGTAGAGTGGGCATAGAATGAGCATTCGCTGGTTTGGTGTAAATCCACCTTAAATGTCGGAAAGCTAGGAAGTCTTGGAACGGAGAGATTGATAACACAATACATTGGAAACTCTAAATAAGGTAGTCAACTCAACACAAAAACAACACAACAATTATTTCAGAGAACAGGAGCTAATCCCCGACAAACCTTAATAAGGTCAAGCGTAGGAGGATACAGAGGGATATGGAAGGAGGATCCTTCTAAGAGAACCATTAGTACTGTCGCCATCAGATATATTGTAGCGTCCGGGACGTTCAAAAATATCTGAACACGCCTTTGTTACCATAACGATAGAGGCGTATTCCGATACTTTTGAGCGCCCCGGACGCGACGATGTATCTGATGGCGACTGTACGTTTACTTTATTCCATGTACTGTTCTTATTTGTATTTTCATCCGCATTGACCTTTTCGTTTCTCATTAAGTAAGATTCTAGTGGAAACAAACACGCAACAAAATAATTCTCCGAAAATCCAATTAGGTTTATCAATATTTTCATCAGTGAGCATATATGGATATATGAAATTTCAGTGGAAAACACGAATGACGCATAGCATATACCCTTGGCATTTGGCAATAAAACAGTGATCCATCACAGGGAATTCGGCGAGAGAAACCGTTCGGTTTGTAGTGTTGATTTGCAGTGCCTGCGAGCATTCTAAAAATTCACCACTTAACCTCAAATATTGATATATTGTTTTGATTACATATCTAATTTCCCCAGCACATTTTCTTTTGAATTTTGAACTTTGACCATCGCCTGTATCAAGCAAAAAAACAATATGTTTTATTTCATTCACGTCACAGGTTGCTTCGCTTAGTGTCTTCTTCGATACATCAGAGTCAATCACTACATAATTATTAGAATAGAAATTCGATTCACGCTGTCTGTCACTATGTAGGATTATATCCTTAAAATTACGGATTTAGATGCGATTTTTTGGTCACGAGGAAGGTTTCAGAGAAGGGAGACAAGTATTGCAAAGCCGTGGCAGGTCGCTCGTATGTATTTATGTATCATAGAGAATGGTAAGACTATCAACATTTTTGTTAGAATTGCAAAGCAAAAGGCTTGTTGTATGTGATAAAAGACGCCCAAAAACTCTTTAGAAAAAGCTTTAATTCGTGACAGCACCTACGTTATCATCGTTGGCATGCGGAAATGCAATAAGGTCTACTTACTACAGACAAGTTCTGCCGTAGATGGTTAATCAAATAATCATGCTGGTAAGATTTCGGTGAAACACTTAACCTACTAAGATCTAGTTTCCTTCCAAAGTTGGAAGGACAGCCGGCAGTTCAGCTAAGGGGGCACCACTCTAGGCCGCAGATTTTTAAGGCAGTTCCCATACAATTGACATCAGAGCTGATCGACAGTTTGGTGAAAAGCACCCTAAGCCGAGAATTCTAGGCCGACCCCAATCTCAAGTTTACGGTAGGGTAGATGATCTTTTTATGACATTGCTGATGTTTTAGGGAAACACTAGTTTTCAATACCTATTGGATGGTATAGTTTAACAATAGGGATGTTAGATCGCACCACGTGGGAGTCCTTGATTGCAGGAAAGACGGGAATACGCACGCCAACGGATTTTATGGGCTCGGAAATAGCACGCCCGACTTAGATCGCGGCCCGGAGCGCAGTCGATACGCTTTTTTATTCTTTTTTTTTGGATTGTCGATAACCAACTAGCGTATCCTCTATTGGTAGTCTAGGCAATATCTACTACTACCACATTTCTTTGCTTAGTGCAAACTATATGAGCACAAAATTGTAAAAAAATTACACATTTAATGCCAAAAGGGTTGGGTATTAGATGGCAAATCATAATATGAAAGCCTAGCCCAAGTCGTAATGGTTGGTTTTTTTACCGTCAACCATAACATGCGTCATCCTTATTGCTAGATTAGAACGTGAAAGCTGTCTTATCCGCTCCCATCTGGCAAAACACGACAAAAGCGCGAATGTCATAGGCCTATAGAAAATTAATGAAATTGATTATGGTCATGGTAAACATATATTTTTAAAACCAAACTTTGGTCCTCATTTTATTGCTTATAAATCTTATAATTAGCCAATTTGCCAGTCGATCAGGCATGTAAATACAATAATATATTACTTGTTTATGCAAATAGACCCAGCATCTATCGTAGAAGCGTATTTATTACCTACAATACGATATTATATCGAGGATCTCATTCGCAAATCGCACTCATGTTTTACGATAAAAGATGTGCCGTTGTCGGTAAATTCCCTTCTTAGTATGGAGAAACCAGCCAATGATATATTCCTCATACTCCGTTAGACACATCACTATTTACATTAGTGACATTCAAGTATTAATACCTCTCAATATGCAGCACTCCAACTCTTGCCGTGGGTGTCGACTAACAGATTGAAGTGTCACTGACCATACGTTTATAGAAGGTTGGCCTATGTCCACCAGTGGACTGAAATAGATTGATAAGGTGATTAATGTGATGTAGCAGTACTTTCTACAATTCGAAATTCGCATCCGTGTGTTTCCCCGCGCACGGCGTGAACCCGTGCTCGGAGCCATTATCGTCTTTTATTCTATTTTATTGTATTCTTTTCATCAGCACATCGGCGATTATTTTTATTTCATCCAGTTCCACCTTCATAGACTATTATTTTTACATTCATTTCATCTGCGATTATTTTTATTGAAGTGTGAATTGCGAAACGAGCGAAGTGTGAGAAAATTATAAATAGAATACCTGCTTTATACAATAAAATAAGACTGTTTACTAACTAAACTAAGAGACAAATAGGAAAAATTAAGAATTTTAAGTATCAAAGTTAAAGTCTAAGTAGTATAGTTCTTCTTGTGTGATTGACTCAAAATGCTAAGTCTCGGCGAAGTTGAACACACGTTTTGAAATGTACACATGTTATTAAATACGTGACTGTAAGTGTGTATTATGTTATGGCATCATTCAAATACATGTCCAAGCTTATATCAAGTTGTTCACCCGTCCGAGATTCGAAGGGCTGAAGTAGATATACAGAATTAAATACTAGAAAAACAGATAAAATCTCAATTCGTTCGGCCAGAAATTCAAGTTAATAATTATCACTACATAGTTTAAAGGAAAGTAGCTTTCTCAGTCCCTATATCTATATGTATGCTTAAATCTTTAAAACTACGCAACGGATTGTGATGAGATTTCTTTAAAGTAGATAGATTGATTCGTCAGTAGTATCAATATTGTACCCGTACGAAGCTGGGGCGGGTCGCCAGTAAATAATTAACTACACAGAGAGAGAGTAAGGTAAATAGGAATATCAACATGTAAATAATTACTGTCAGTGATGTCATCGTCGTCGCTAGACGAGTATTGTCTTTCCGACGCTCTTTGTCTCTCAATTAGGGAGACTTCACATTTATCATTGCTTCCACAAGGACCGATGATCTGATGCAGGTGAAGCAGACTGGGTGTGAGCAGTGAAGAAACTGTTTATATAAAATCCTTAGGAAAGACATACCTGTTCTGTTCTGACATGAACTCTACCCGAGGATAATATAATACTAGAACCAAATACCTGGTCAAAACACGACTGATTTTTTAGGGAACTTGGACTTCGCCGATGTTTTGCATAGTCTGCTACTCTGTCAAAAATATACGGCGAATATTCTGTACCGCTTCGATATGGTGACTCGTTTACCCTTATACACGACCATGCTTCAACAAAAGCCCTGAAATAGTCCCGAAGGCCGAGAATAGCGCGAGAAAGTATCGACCAGCTATTATTGGCGTCCTATTCGGCCCCGGCTCCAGCAATGGTCTCTTTGTCCGTATATTTTTAGCCTAACAGGTCGCCGGTTATTTCCATGCATTATGCATGGCCTGCCGCCGCTAAAATTAAAACTACGCCTAAGGAAACTTGTGTTGCAGTGGGAAATTTTATGTTTAAAAGCTTTAGAGCGGTTTGGTTGGTGCTTTTAGTCTTTGAACGGCTACGAGTTGCTTGCAGGAGATGCGTGGTTATATTTAGTTTGTATATTATAGTATGCAATAATTTAAGTACTTCTTTAAACAAGGATAGTGGACTGGGGACAGGTATTTTAAAAGTCGGCTTCGCTTGAGTTTTGTGATGCTTTAGAAGACGCTTAGACATTATAAAGCCGATGATAGACATGTTATAGTGCTTCATTCCCTGGAATGGGCAATGGGGAAAGTAACAGGACATCAGCACCAAAAGTAGGTAGTGGCTTTTGTGTGGTGTCGAATAGTTATTATTTATTTTGGACAAATTATTCTTACATTCGTTGTTTTCAAATCCACCTAAAGCGGAACCCAACGTTACCCGATAAACGTTTAACCCTTAGCAGGCAGGACCCAAAAAATCATAAATTCAAGCCTCCAAGCCATCCCATAGTAAAAAAATCTGTACAAGAAAAAATATATAGGTATATATATAGCCTTATAGAAAATATTCATCTCAGAACTATATATCCTGCGTCCCACTTTCAGGAATCTAGTAAATCATCGTTTGTAATTATCTTTCACCGGCCTTCTTATTAATGAAGCTTGTTCAATTAAAAGAATGTAAGGCGTATCATAAAGGCTTGTAGTTCTAACGAGCAATTTCCGTTGCAATAACGTTCAATTATAAGCGCGCGCGCACACTGCGTTCATTTGTTTATGCCAGAACATTTACACAAAAACGAGAGCCGGTCCCGATTTAGAATACTAAATATAGAAGTTCTGATGGTGACGTTACAATTTTTTGGTCAGAGTGTAACACGTTCGTTGATACACTTTTTTGTGGTTACCATTTTTTCAATTGAGCAGTTTAATTCAGAATAGAACCAATGTTTTAAAATAATTTCACTGAATATTAAATTTTATGTTTACCTATTTCAATGTTTTGCTATTTTTAGGAAATTACATATGTGTATCTTGTATAAAAGTTAAATTGGTAAGGCCCACAGAATTGTAGAAAACGATGTTCCTGTATTGTTAAAAAATTATGTTTAATGTTCATGTCTTTCCCGTTTCTTTTGGATTACAGGAACATAACATGACAGGCACACGAAAACACGTCAGCTTAGCAACATTTGGAGTATCGCATCATTAATAGCACTGAACAGTTTCAGGTGAAAATCCAAATTTCCGTCACTCCATCGTATACACATGCTTTTCTCATTTCTTCTTTATACGGGTATCCCCTTATTCATAATTGTCTCCTAACTTAAGAAGACTTTCTTAAAGGCTAATCTTAAAGACTTGATAAAATTGAATAAAACACAAAATACTCAGCGGCTTGCTAAGTTAGCAGGCGTTTATGAATAAAGGAGTTAGTCATTTTCACAATCATAACGAATCAACTCCGGCGCACGCAGCGCGATATCCATATGTTTATCCACTTTACAAAAACCAGCGGAGCAAGTGCGCTCCGGATTTAGGCGGCTATAAATAGAGTTGGAATGTGCTGCTTTTAGACCGCGCGGGGGAGCCGCAGGTTCACAAAAACTAAAGGGGTAACAAGTTAGAACAAGTGTAGAAGAGGGCGTGATCTATTTTTAGAAGAATGTTTTTATGGATAAGCTTTTATTTAAAATGTATACTACTGCTTTGTCTTAAACAGACACGATTTTTTGTAAACAATAGCTTTGTCGTGATTACAGATTATTTCAAACGAAAATCTTTTAGCGCGGGGAACGACAGGTCCACAAAAACTAAAGGGGTAACAAGTTAGAACAAGTGTAGAAGAGGGCGTGATCTATTTTAGAAGAATGTTTTTATGGATAAGCTTTTATTTATGTATACTACTGCTTTGTCTTAAACAGACACGATTTTTTGTTATCACTAGCTTTCTCGTGATTACAGATTATTTCAAACGAAAAAAGCTTCTAGCACGGGGGAACGACAGGTCCACAAAAACTAAAGGGGTAACAAGTTAGAACAAGTGTAGAAGAGGGCGTGATCTATTCTTAGAAGAATGTTTTTATGGATAAGCTTTTATTTAAAATGGATACTACTGCTTTGTCTGAAACAGACACGATATTTTGTAAACACGAGCTTTCTCGTGGTTACAGATTATTTCAAACGAAAAAAGTATTTAGCACGGGGGAACGACAGGTCCACAAAAACTAAAGGGGTAACAAGTTAGAACAAGTGTAGAAGAGGGCGTGATCCATTTTTAGAAGAAATGTTTTTATGGATAAGCTTTTATTTAAAATGTATACTACTGCTTTGTCTTAAACAGACACGATTTTTTGTAAACAATAGCTTTCTCGTGATTACAGATTATTTCAAATAAAAAAGCTTTTAGCACGGGGGAACGACAGGTCCACAAAAACTAAAGGGGTAACAAGTTAGAACAAGTGTAGAAGAGGGCGTGATCTATTTTTAGAAGAAATGTTTTTATGGATAAGCTTTTTTTTAAAAATACTACTGCTTTGTCTTAAACAGACACGATTTTTTGTAAATAATAGCTTTCTTGTGATTACAGATTATTTCAAACGAAAAAAGCTTTTAGCACGGGGGAACGACAGGTCCACAAAAACTAAAGGGGTAACAAGTTGGAACATGTGTGGAAGTGGAAGTAAGCGCGATCTATTTCTTAAAAAAAGCTAGCTACAACTTTTTATAAGACAGTCAGGGGCGATGCATTGATAAAACTTCGTGATTATACACTATTGTAATGAAAAAGGCTTTTAAGCGGTAGGTCCACAAAAACTAAAGGGACATTTTTTTATGTTTGTTTAAAAAACATATTGTGTAATTTGTAATCCTCTTAATATATACAGGGTGTTTTTTTTTCGACCGTTCAAATTCTACGTAGTGAATGTGTAGGTCATACTGACCAACTTTTACTATGGGGACAAAGTCGAAATCGCGAAAAAAAAATCAGCTGTTTCATACATTTCGGCCGGCGTAATGCCGCCAATTTGTATGAAACAGCTGTTTTTTTTTCGCGATTTCGACGTTGTCCCCATAGTAAAAGTTGGTGAGTATGACCTACACATTCACTACGTAGAATTTGAACGGTCGAAAAAAAAACACCCTGTATAGACTTCTAATTGCAACTCGAGTTGTAAAATAAATTGTTATGCAACGGGCCTCAATCACCCTTAATTCGGGTTTCAAACGCTCAAACTCTCACTGGTATTCGTTATTCAAATGAAGACATTCAAATTCATTTGTTTTCGCTTGCCGCTTCATTACATTCTATTTTTTCGAATCCACGTTTGCAACCAGCCAATTAATTTGGCGAGTAAATATTATTCCTTTTTACTCGCTGGAATGAAATTCCAATGACTATGTAAATAAATAAACAAATAGTTACAACGGCACGTGTAATGGCGCATTCAACTTGGACATAAAACTAAATTTACCGCTACCGATGTGGAATAGGTGCGAAAATAACTCGCGTCTTTGCATTTTCCTTATGCTTTATCTTCTGTTACTGTACAAGAGCTAAACGTAATTAATGGTAAGTGTTTATTGTTCTATAGGAACTATATATGAACCTATGTCAATTTACAAATCTTGGTCACGGCACCAAAATGTAATAGTATGCTAATATTACCTTTAGTACCATTTCAAAGCTCTATATCTCTATAAACAATGTTTTGGTATTATTCAAATATCCACACGAAGCCAATACACACCATTATACTATTCATGAAATTGCACATTATTGCCATAGGAAAACTGTTTGTAATAGAAGAAATTGCAGTAAATAGTTTGAACTTACTATTGATGAGCACTTCTCAAAAAGTCTGTACTGAGCATTCTATGATCTAATCTCTATGTTTCTCTTCTTAGGTAAGTTTTTGATACTTAGTGCTAAAAGCTAACCTAAAAAGTAAAAAATGCCGATCCCTGCTTAAACACATATAAGCACACTGACTATTATATGTATTTGTGAATATTAAGTCTGTTTATGGACTTGCGCCACGTGCGTCGGTGAGATCCGTTTGCTGTGCGGCTAATTTTAGCCTTAGCCGTCTATTCCGAGCTGTGATTCACGCCGCTAATTGCCCAGCATATACAAAGGACGTGCCATTCCTTTGTAATCTTTGTATGCACCTCAAGTGCATGTTGGAGCATAAGTCAACTAAAACTCACCACACATAGGTGCTGCCGTACTAATTTGGTTCAGCGCTGGGTTAGAGGCAGAAATAACTATTTCGTTATGTAAAACGCTTAAAAATGATTGGCTAAAACAACGAAATACAACTTCAACGAATATTTGGTTCTGCCTTTAACCATGCGATAGGAGATTCCATATTTAGAACTTGTACTGATGAAAATTCAGTTTTAAGGAACATGGATGGACTAATGGAAAATTAGAATAAAATTGTGTAAAGTATAGAAGACTTACTCGCAAAGTAATTCAATTCACATGCGGTTTCCATAAACGCATCATAAGGACTGTATCGTTATTTATAAATACAATTTTACTTGGCCGTATTTTTTTTATATTACATTTTTACATATAAAACATACATGTGTCTAATTACTGCTTTAATAAGGTACACATTTCGTCCTAGAAACTCGACGTGAAACATCTGGATTAGACACAACTAACCCAATCCTCCCGAGTTATAAAAAATATTTCGGACAAATAAGGCAAAAAAATTTACGGTTTGCGAAAAAGACGACATCACACACAAAAAAATCGTACTATGAAAGACGCGCTTT
>JALPQI010030982.1:0-42572 GCA_025490895.1 Thaumatotibia leucotreta
ATCGAGAAGGTCGGCTTGAAGGAGGCCGAGAATTTCATCAAGGACAATCCTCATCCGCAGTTGTGGTATATTTTTGTATAATCGCCATTTTTTTTTATGTTGGCTCTACTCCACCTGATCGTAAGTGAAAAGTAAAGCCCAAATCGCGGCGGCAACGAACAGGAGACCTGTTAGTTGCCACCGCCTTGCTGGCCCGCTAGATGCTTCTTCACGCTTCGTATAAAGGGTCCCAACTTATAGGTATGTCATGATGATTCTTAGGAGCTGAGCGGTTATCGGTGAAGCATTGCCATTAAACATACTCAGTCCTGTGCCATCTCCTTTATAACATTCTTTAATTAAATCTAAATTGATGCATGTTCTATTACATGAAATACCTATAAAAGATGAATTACGTACCTATGTGTTTTTAACTTTATTTACAGTATATTCGGAATTATGAGCTATTTAAGTTCTGATGATATATTTATATTATTAATTTATTAATTATAAATGTTAATGTCATATACCAAGGAGAATCCTTCTAAGGATTTGAGAACTTCTAACAGAACGGATCATTGCATTGATCGTAATGAAATGATTACGTGAAATAGGAATTATGGCAATGTAACACATAATTCCGAGCAATGCAGGATATTTAAAGAAAAAATCCAATAAAAACAGTGTGATTTATATTAAAAGATCAATTGCATATAATCTTCACGTAGTAATGCGTATACAAAACTAGCTTATTTCAGGTTATTATTAGCAGAAGCGGCATTAAAAAACTTAGAATCCGAGTCAGCCTTAGAAACGGCGGAGGCGGCTTTTGTGCGGCGAAACGACTACGCCGGAATCAGATTCGTGTCAAGACTCAACGGCCTGCACTCAAATGCGCTTAAGAAGGCAGAAATACTGGCTTACTTTAAAGACTTCGATGCAGCTGAGAAAATATACCACGACGAAGATAGACGGTGAGAACCATTGTTGGGATAGAGAATCACACCATTTGAACACAAGTCTTTTTTTAACACAAAAGGGCTTCTGCTTGTATCATACGTTACAAGATTTTCAGAAATACGTCCCTGATAAAACCTCTATTTCCCATTGGCACTTGACAAAAGTTACCAGATACTCTGCTGTACCATCGCTATCACAGTTAACTATACATTCGTGCACTTTATGCGTATTGAAATAAGGATTACAAATGCTCAATACGCTGCGCTGGCCTTTGTACGTACGTTGTAATCAAAGTAACCGAGAATTTAGTCAAAGATATAATAAATAAATATAAATATCTTGGGACATCTTACACAAATCAACCTAGTCCCACGGTAAGCTCAATTGAGGCTTGTGATGTGGGTATAGGTGACGATATATATAATTGATAGATACATATCGATACTTAAGGGTCGGATTCCCGATTTTGTCGTTTTAGACCTATTTTCGAACAAAGATTTTGTTAAGTAAATATTACTCTACAAACATATTTCTTACATGAACTTATTCAGAAAGAACCCATGCAGAGGCTCCAATTGATATTATATTTTATATTTACATGGATTTCCTAGAAATCGGCTCTAAATGTACCGAAAAATCAAAAAATTGCATATTTTTCGAACACGAAGCAATGCATTTTTTTCTTTAACAGGCATAAAATATTCATGTTAATTTCAAAGCCAGATAACTGAATTAGTGCATCAGGGCATATTCATATTTTTCCTCATAAAGACAACGAAGAAATTTAATCCTTAATTTAAAATTGCGTATATTCTCCATACAAATGGCGACACGAGTCAAAATTCTCCTTTGACTCAGATGGCGCGAGCGCCTCCTCGAGGTCGGACGCACGCCAAATCGCTCCCGTTGACAGCTCTTTTTGACATTCAAAATGACATAAAATCATATACATATACGTCAAGGGATGCCAGTACTCAAAGTATCTTTAAATAAGTAGGGAAAATCAGAAGGAAGAAATTCTTTCGAACCCCATCATTTATTTAAGTTTCTTGTTATTTTTATGACGGAACACAAGAAAACTATAACAACTGATTCTAAATAAAACTCAATACTACCTAACACGTATAAGTTACATTCGCAAAAACGATTAAAAATGAAAAAAGTTTACGGATACGATTTGCTGTAATGGAGTTTATTTTCTATACTCTGGCAACAAAATACGTCATTTGAAAACACATGTGACGGCTAGAAGTCAAAACGATAGGATGTCAATTTAGTTATAATAATAATAAGAAAGATAGAATATGTTTGTTATATAATTATATTAGTAGGTATACATATTCAAAGTGATACGAGTCTTTAATTAATGGTTGATTAGTGGAATAAAATCTGTGCTCATCGCCACCGCAATTTCGGCGGCCGCGATTTCTTGGTAAGAAAGTATATACCGCATCTTCTCAGTACATTCAATATGGAAAGTAAATTATTTTTGAAATAAAAATATGAAAACTGATAAACTCGCGTATATTAACTAATTTTAATATCTTTCCGACGTTTCGAACACTTTACAGGGTTCGTGGTCTGCGGATGACTGTTTTCATAGTTTTATTTCATGTGTAATCCTCGCGGTAACCGAATAAAATATTATGCGTCTTATTTTTTATTTATTCAAATAAGTTATAGTATAACAGTAAAAACCATATCCTCGCGAACTACAAAGTACATAAACTTTAAGCTCAGCTTTAGATTTTGATGTCTGACCGGCAGTCGTATCATAGAAACTGCGGCTACGGCACACAAAATAAGCTGAACTGCACATAAATAAGTTCGGAAACGTAACTTATTGGTTTTTGGTTTGAAACTACAATGATTTATTTATATATTATAGTTATATTCTCTTTCCAGAAATGGCACGTACGCTTTACTGATAAATACTTAAATACTGAAGGATTCGCTGAGTGGCACAGGACTCTATCAATACGGACACAAAAGGTACCTACCTACTAGTTTCAATTCGTAAATTTCAATACATTCCTAGTTATTTATTCGTATTTTCTTTATTCTTGTTATTATACGATTTGAATATTAGATAATATCAATAATATGCATGAATTTATGGCCACAGCTGGATATAAATTTTTCACTTTTGTATATATATCTGCTAGCCAAAACTGTCACTACTCTTAGCAACCTCGTATGTCAGTATTGAATCAGAACTGAGATACGAGCTTTATTTCGATGACGTATTTGTTATTTTAGTTAGTTTTGTTTGTCAATTGGAGAATTATTTGTACCTATGGTATTAATATGTATCCGTGGAATGGAGTAAGCTTGTAGTGTTTATATTATTTTTGAGAAGTTTAGTAAAAACGCTTTATTTATATACGATATATAAAGCGAGTACCACTATTCACCTATTTGCGATTTTTTAAATCCAGCCGCCCGCCCTATAGGCACAATTACGACCGTGGTTGCTAAGCAACGAAAAAAACAACGGATGTCATTGCGGTTTCAAAGAAACCAAAGAGTATAATAATAGTATTAGAAAAAGAGAGCCATCTCGCGAGTAAAAGTGGATGCACATTGACGAAAGCGCCCCAAGCGTTTTATTGGTGTACTAAACCTTACGTTTGTGTGCGGGCACACATGCTTACATATAATTGTTATTTTGTTTTTGAAGGATTTCGTAGTCACCTACAATGAGATGTGTTTATTTTTTCACTTTATTGCCTCTAATAGGATCACTTTTTCATTTTGTTATTGGCAATAAAATGGAAAAATAATACATCTAATTGCAGGTGACTACGAAATCCTTCAAAAACAAAATAATAATTCGAATTAAATAATGCTAGTCGTAAGAGTAAAAAAATCTGTTGCAGTTGATATTTTATTTATTGTCTGCACATTTATAGTGGTTACAAAACCAAGTACATCATATTATTATAAATTATAAATAGGTCAGGGTAGATCAATAAGTTAATAATTAATGTGTTACTCATATTATTGGAGCTACTTAAATAGTTTAACCCTTAATTTGGCAATGTTCGTCACAGTGAACATGGTCTTCGACCCACTTTTTGTATTTTTTTTTAAGACAGAATTTTCTGCTCTTTACAATGGCGAGGAGGCTAGAACGCACGATTTTTTTGAAATTTGCCAAATTAAGGGTTAATATAAATGGCAAATTATAGAAGTAAATACAGCTGTACAGTTTATATTTTATTATGATAACTTATAAAAAAAAATTAAACTGTTTATTTCACACAAAGGTACATTTACAATTTTTAGGTACACAAAACTCTAATCTAATAATTATTTAGATTTTAGGTGAGTTAGGTCTTACTAGATGGTTATTTATTTATTTAATTAGTGAGGCACTTAATGTTCATTTCAACAATAATTTTACTTTACAGAATAACATGCATTATCTATCTGACATATTTAATATAGTCGGATAATATTTAAGTTCTAATGCAGTCTTTTAATAAGCACTTTCTTAAAGAGCCTTACAATATGTTTACGAGTTTTATTAAAAGTTGAAACTAATGGAAGCCTATTCAAGGTCCGAGGTAATGCACTTGTCCATACTCTCTTGCCATATTCGTTAGTACAAGTTAGCACTACGTATGTTGGAAGATGATTTAATTTGCGCAGGTTTCCGTGTCTACATCTTTTTGTCAGAACAGATATTTTACTGCTATATTGAGACACCAAAGACAGATCAATCTTATCACGGATTGGCAATACCTTGCAATATTTGAATAGGCTCTCATAGTTGTATCTGTACTGGTATTTTATTTTCAAAGGCACAATGGTTTTTAATAGTCTTAATTGTAACATTAAAATTTTATTTAAATATGATTTGTATGTTCTCCCATAACTGGACAGGCCATAACCTATGACTGAATCTGCTAGCGACATGTATAGTTACTTATTAAGTACTTTTTGTAAAACAGCTTGTGTATTATTGGATAAGCTCGCAAGGCCGCAACAAAACGGCTTAATTCTAAAAGTTTCGCATCAAAAGGGCTTAATTCTGATAGTTATGGTATATTAACTTAATAATTAAGTTGATAAAGCAATATATTTAGAGTCATCATAACATTTATATCAACTTACTTAAGTAGGTACTATATCAAAATCACAGTAAGAATATCGATGGAAACCGTGGATTTATGTTTTTCTCAATTTCCCAAAAAAAGTTCAAACTGGAAAATCTGGAAATAAGCCCTTTTGAAAAGACACTCCTTAAGTATGTTTATGAAAAGAGTGTGATTAAAAAATGCTTAAATTGGGATTTTTGCATAGTTTGCCATTATTTATATAACTGTGCTTTAAGTCTTTATTAAATGTTTCTACAATATAAAGGGTGTATCATTTATTATAAATACAACTTTACTTGGCTATAATTTTATTATATTACATTTTTATATAAAAAACATACGTGTCTAATTACTGCTTTAATAAGGTACACATTTCAACCTAGAAACTTGACTTGAAGCATCTGGATTAGACACAACTTGATATAATACACATTTGATATAATTATGTTATAGAGTAGTCTAAAATAACGGACACGTATTGTTTTTAACTGCCCTAACTCAACCTGTTAGGAGAAAATGGCTTTCAAAGTACGGAAAATTGACCAAACCTAATTTCTGAGAAGGTGTAGTGAATAATTTTATTCCCACTTTCTTTCACCACCACGAAATAGATGTCATGCATGAGTATGCATGACATCTATTTCTTATTTTTATGATTGGTATAATATATTTGAGCACTTTTTTTAACGGATCGTCGTTCTCTGTATACGTTTGCTTACCCGATAAAATTCTATTTATAGATCGACACCAACTACATACTAAAACATTAATTGCAGTTTTAGTAAAAAATGATTTAAAGGATGCTTTATGCTCTTCACAATTTATGGGCAGGGCAACAAAAGAATCGGTTAAGTTAATTATATTTTCTTTGATATTCGTTTTTGTTAAATTTGTTTTTAAATATGTGACTGTTATATCTTGAATTTCCCTAAAACTATAGTGTAATGCATCCGACGGATAGCAAAGCCATCGCTTATTGGTATATTCTTTAGCCTGCATGAGAGTCCCTTTCCCGCTTTTATTCTTTGTGAGCAGAGTGTCTCGACATAAAGAGCATTTTTTTATAATTTTTTTTAAACATTTAGTTAGGACCCAGCCACAAACATATTGCGCCTGCGTTGATGAATTGGCCGTGTTTATTGATTCAGACGTCAGTGTTTCCATAAGATCTTATTTGGATATCCGACTGTTTTATTTGAATTTCTTTTTTTTCCTTTCTTCCAAAAAAAAGTCTAATGTCTGTAAAAACAATTAAAATCTTCTTCACAGTTTGCATTAATTGCTTGATGGGAGCTAAAATTATTTAATAGAAGAGATTTAAATGAGCCTTCAAAGGCAGTGCAGGTTGGCGAATTATTTCTAACTCCTAAACTCCTTATATTTCCAAAAAAGTTTTCAACTGGGTCCTGGTTAAAATTTCTTGTCAACATACAGTCTAAAGAATATTTTTCGCTAAGAATTTTCCAAATTGTTTGCATTCCCTCAATAGTTTTAATCAAATTTTTTGTAGTTGGTATCTGTGTCTCTACAAATCGAATTTTATCACCTTGTTTTTTTTTAAATATAAACTTAGCATTTTTGAAAAAAGTAATTGCTTTTCTCCATAATTTGTGATGCTCCTAAGTTTTTCTAACAGCTCCTCTATATATTTTTCCATTCGGGGCATGAAATGTGCCAGCATTTAAGCTGTCAAACAGATTGTCGATTAATAATACTGGGGTAATTAGCTGTCGACATTTCTCGGGCAACAGTCCTCTCGCAACGAAGTGGTCGGTGGTAGTTGCTACACTGTGGCTGAATATCTGGGCCGCTATTTTCACCCTCATTTTTTTCATTTTAGACACATTTACATGCTCTTCGGTGAGCTTGGGAAGGCTCCTGTAAATAAATGAAAATTAATGTTAAGAGAGAAGAAACAAAAGAATCTAAGTGTACATTTTGTGTTATTTCAGTTCAAGAAGTTTGAAATTACATGACATTTCGGCAAGAAAATTCTGATATCTACACTATATATTACATTTGTGTAGATAAATTGTTTATTTACTACGTTGGTTACATTACATATAGGTACATATATGGTCCCTATACATATTTGTAAACTCTACAGTGTAGAGTCTACACAGAACTATATAAAAACCTACGAACTTAAAGATAAAATAGTTGTGCTACTACATTACTAGCGGTGGTGTTCGACAGTCCGTGGTAGAAATTATAATCCGAACAAGTCAGATTTTTATTCTATCTCTACGATGGTCATATCTATACATGTACAGTCACGTCTAAAAGTATGTATACATAATAAGATTTGAAAAACATGTAGCCACACATTTTCATCAAAAATATGAATCTATTATTGACACCAAAAAAAATGTATCCATTAAACTGTTTTTAAGTCGGAAAATGCTCGACATGTTTCGCTCCATACATGAGGAGCTTCTTCAAGAGCCAATCGTTAAAAACGTGAGTAACCCGCGTGAAATATAATTGCAGTATGAAAGAGTCTCACGAGAGTAATTTTGTGTTTAAAGTGTTTTACCATGGAGAAGGAGAACATCAGAAATGCAGAATATTTTTTTTTCATGCTGTGCTCTATAAATTATTGTCTTACCTAAGCTCTCCACGTGTTTTGTCGGCTTCATAAAGCTCTTGAAAGAACTGCCACTTCAAAATTTTTTCATTTTGGCTGTCATCCTTGTATATTAAATCTTTATTTAATCAATTATTTCTCAGCCCTTTCAAGAGATGTGGGACGTCATAGAGCGGTATGATTTTAGCGCCATCGACTTCAAAGCATTCTTCTCGCCATTGTTTTCCGGCCTTAATATATTTTTCTCTCGTGTCTTTGACGAGACTATTAATTGAGCTCACGTTCGTTGCCCCTTGATCACAAACAGTGCATATAACCTTTAAGCCGGTTTCATGTATAGCCTTCAGGACATCTTTTATAATTGATTTTAACTCGTGTGTTTTCAGACTTTGTGTGAAATAGTAAGCCACAGGTTGTTTGAAAATTTTTTTTATTCCTTTGACCATAAAAACCATTGCGTGGTTAGCAATTTGCAATTTATTATCGTGGCTTACAAATCCTTTCAGCTCGTCCGTTCCAGGGTTATACTGCACATGCGGTGTCAATGACATTTCGTCGAACATTAAAGTGCATAACCTATCTTCTTCAGTGAGCTCATCAACACTTTCTTTTAACTTTTCAAAAATTGAATTGTTAATTCCAGGCATTATTTTTATGTCACACAACAAGTTTTTTAATGATTTCGCTGATGGCAAATTAAAGTATTTATATAATAACTTATAACATTTAGGACTTTTCTTGAAAATCGAGAACGCTAATATTTTTTCTTCGGTGTTATACCTTCTCCCTCTAGGTTTTTTTGATGATTGGCGGAATTGCATGCCAGTAAATATCTGAGCCGATCGGGTCATGTTTCTTGTAAGTCGTGCAATGTCGTCACATCCACGTAACAGGTTGGAAACCGTAGCGAGCCTTGCTTTATAATGTCTTGCCTGTTTCACTGATTTACTTAATTTGTTTTTTAATCTTCGGATTTTTTTCTGAGCTGATTTATTTTCTTTGTGCAGGAACTCTGATGATTTATACCTGCAGTTTATAAATAAACATTTTAACATTTATAACAATTTAGCACAATATTAACTAGCATTTTGACCAATACGTAGAATATCATTGGCTAAAACCGTCATTTTTATTCCCTTGCATGTTTATTCTTCAATCACATCATCATCAGCCTAACTCAGTCTACTCGACGTGGCCTATTACCTATGCTCACAGACCCATTAGACGGTAAATGTGTTTAGTTTAGATGAATAATCTCGACCATAAACCTGTATTTTTTTTCTACATAATCAAACTAAACATTTGATATTACATACTTAAATTCATAATGATATCGATTTTTAATTTTTAACCGACTTCAAAAAAGGAGGAGGTTCTCAATTCGACTGATTTTTTTTTTATGTATGTAGGTATGTTACCCGATATCTCCGAAAATCGTGAACCGATTTTAAAATTTCTTTTTGTGATCGAACGTGTATTACCCCGACATGGTCCCGTTGGCACCAAGTTGGGGTCTGATGATGGGATCTTGTAGAAATCGAGGGATCTCTTCAAATGTTATAGGTACATGTATGGCGCTTTTGGTAATTTTCATTCATTTACAAGAATTTGCATTCAGAAAGTATTAGGATTTGAGGAAACCAATGATGGAAACATATCGGGAATCTTGGAGAAATCGGTTGAAGTCGGTTTTTTAAATTTTAATTTGGTGATTATTTTGTGTGATAGTCTAATGTATGTACATGCACCGCGTGTTGTTACAATTAGCTTTAAAAAAGTTAAATATTAATAGTTACCTATATCTGAAGTTTTAGATGAAGAAGGAAGTTCAATTGGATGCAGTCGCTCATTTATATCTGAAACGTAATAAATCCTATGCATAATCCATTTGATAGGTACAGTTCATGTTTCTAGGGTTCCGTAGCCAAAATGGCAAAAACGGAACCCTTATAGATTCGTCATGTCCGTCTGTCCGTCTATCCATTTGTCCGTCTGTCACAGCCGATTTACTCGAAAATTACCCTGTATATGGGGCTTTTATGTATTTAGCTAGATGCCAATGTGCATGAGGATGCGCTTTGGCCACAATGGGGGCGTTACCGTATCTTTCGTCCTAATCCTCACGTCCCTTTTTCCATCGACACAGTGCATCCCACTATGTTTTTATGCGCACGTAACACGTTTGGAGTATCGTCATACGGTCAAAGGACGGTGTCGTGTAGTATAGTATTAAATTGTTTGATAAAACAAACAGACAAACATTAATTTACTTTGTTCAAGCTCTACATGAAAAAAACACAAAATATGTAGTACCTTCATTATTTTGTTGCGACACATTTTCCTTTCCTCCAATATTTGGCAGGCAATAATTGTGTTCTATTCCCAAGGTACATGGTGACAAAAATACACCTGAAAAGTAAAATAATAAAACTGATTAATTTTAATTAAAATGTATCAATAACATATTACTACATGAAAATTTGACAAAATTATATATAATATTTTCTTCGGTTACCGCGAGGATTACTCTATGAAAATGGATATACTCGCATATTAATTAACTTTAACTTCATTCCAATGTTTCGAACACTTTACAGGGTTTGTGGTCTGCAGTGGCGTGCACAGTGTTTTTGGTCAGGGTAGGCAAATTTTTTTTTTCTCAAACTTGCTACGGAATGTTGATGTTACTTACTTTAAATTAAACCAGGAAATACTATGTACCCGGTGTCAATTGCTAAGATGATATGTAAAGAGATTTCATGTATTTATTTCACACCTAGGACTGCAAACAAACCGTGTTTTGTTTTGAAACGTCAAATTGTGACACTAGGTCTTGACATTCAGCCACAGAAAAAAAAAATAACCTAAGAACTAATGTCTATACCACCTGGGTCGCGTTTTATAAAGTTACAATTTCGCTGTTTGCCTCTCTAACGCACGCACTTATTGGCTAGAAAGAGAGGCAAACAGCGAAATTGGACGTAGTTACACAATAACGTTCCATTCCACAGTGACCTCATTTTGAGATAAATGCAATTTAGTGTTTTTGTTGTATACTTTTTTGCTGAAACTTATATTGAACATTACTAATGGTTTTATTGTAGAATTATGTCTATTTTATTTAACGTTACATTTATTTTCCATATTGTCTGAAGAATAAAGGTAATATTTAGGTAAAATGGTACTGGAACGTTTTTGAAAAATTACTTTTTGTATGGACCATGAATTTAAATTAATTTGCAAAAACGTTCCAAGAAGTTTTTCCATTGAATTATATGAAAAAAGTAAATATATTTTTGTAATGAATCGAAGTTAAGATACCTAGGAATGAACAAAAACAATCAATAAAAAGAAATGTAATTATATTAAACATAATAGCTACATGATCAATATATCACATGACTAGATACAAAGTAAGTATCAAAAATCAAATAGAAACAGATATATTTTTAAAAATAACATTTAATCAGGGTTCTCTAAATAATCTCCGAAAATTGTTTGTATGAATATTACATTGCAAACAATTTTTTTCATAAAGTAATTTCGCCGAATGATCATGTTCCGATAGAATTTTATGAAATTGTTTCATTTCCCGACTTTCCCGATTTGAAATGGTTGGCAATTCTATGTTTGGGCTTAATTTTTAATTTGAACTTTTTGTAATACATATAATCATGTGATTTATGGTTTAGTTGGTATACATACATTTAGTTAAATCATTATTTTACCATTTTTTTTGGTATAATATCATTTACGTTACAAGGATGTAACTTTCATTTGAGGCGAATTTTAGACAGGTATGTTTTTGTTTTTTAATAACAGCTTACACGGGGTTTTATACTAATGTTTCTAAACAATAAAAAGTTGGCAGTAACAGTAATTTAGATGAAACCGAAGAGGGGTCGCAATGCCAAGGGAAAAACAAAACAGTCGCTGTATGGTAGCAGTTTCACCTAACACTCCTGGACACTGTGAAATGTTTTTTTAGGGTATTTTTTTAGACAAGTTCAGAAACATGGTTATGCTAAACAACAACAACAACAACAACGGGTTAAGTGCTTGTACTTAGTTGCTTAGAGGAGTCAGAAATCTGGACATATTTTTTGACTATTGATTTTATTAATTAATGAGTTTCATAATATATTTGTCTAAGACAAGTACATGAGCAGTCATAATTTTAAAGATCGGTGTAAATATGTATTTTTTACTTGGTTCAAGTAAAAAGTTGCCACATGTACGAAAAGGACTACGAAACATTGACGAAACTTTATTCGTGTAATAGTTGTTAGGCCTAGTGAAAGATTTGACAAAATGATCAGTATGCTAAAAGCATTGTGTCATTACAATAATCTATTTTATAATAATTCTGCCAAATGCAAGGTTGTTGTTCAAAAATTTGCTAATTGTTGGTTGTCAAAGTAAACCATCGGCGAAATGTTGGAAAAAAGTTCGGAAAATAGGCAGAACCCCTATAATCATTTTTCATCTTCGTAACCCTGTATATCAAAGTCTGGCACTCCACCAAAGCCATCAACATCATCAATGATATCATCAAAGCTCGTTAAGGTTTTCTAAAATTCGAGACGATCCTCTGGTATGGATTGGTACATTGTTTTTAAATCACCTAACTTTGCCGGAGCTATTGGTTTGCTATTAGGCCACCATAAGCACATACGAGGTGAAGTTCTATAGTTTGCGAACTTTCCGTGATTGCATTAAAAAAAACTAGTATCGTCTTAAAATATTTGGATTTAGAATTCAAAAACAAAATAATGAATGACTAGAAATCGGCCGAACCGTTTTAGTACAGTGTCGGTTCAAAGTTGAGAAGTCAGTTGTGAAAATGGAAATTTTGAAGGAAAATTGACGTGTGATAATTTTTTACAACTTCAAAAGGGGCTTAACGAGACTTCAGTGCTTCGAAAAGTTGACTACGGTTTTCAATGATAAAGCACCATGCCTCCGGGCTGTGAAACGGTGGTATTTAGAATTTCAACGTGGTTGCTCTAGTCTTGGTGACATCAGGCATCGTGAAGGTTGACCAAAAACAGCCGTAACCCAGGAGAACATTGATGCTGTACGGGAACTGATCGTCGAAGATCGTCATGCGACTCATGCGACATACCGTGAGATAGAAGCTTTCTTATGTATTTCAGGGATACGCGTTCAGAGTATTTTGCATGATCACTTAGGCGTTAAAAATTTGATCTCACCCTGGATACCACATTTGCTCAGTATATACCAAAAAACGGCTCGCGTCCAATGGTGTCGCAAAACTCTGCTGCAATTCAACAAAGGAAACTCAAACTTTTTTACGACATTATCAGTGGTGCCGAATCTTGGATATATTCCTATGATCCTGATTCTAAACAGCAGTCACCTGTTTTCGTGTTCCACGATGAGCTGAAACCGACTAAAGCAATACCTACGTTTACGGAGCACTTAGAAATAAATGGTCACCAAGTTTGTGGCGAAAAGTGGCCACATTGCCACCATCGTGCTCGCCTATGATCCTGATTCTAAACAGCAGTCACCTGTTTTCGTGTTCCACGATGAGCCAAAACCGACTAAAGCAATACGTTTACGGAGCACTTAGAAATAAATGGTCACCAAGTTTGTGGCGAAAAGTGGCCACATTGCCACCATCATGCTCGAGGATCATAAAACGATTAATGCTGACTGGTATACCTTTGTTCGTTTACCAAAAATTATCGGCCCGATTCGAAAAAATAATCCTAAGTGTCGTATACTACTGCACCACGATAATGCGAGCTCGCACACCGCCCAACAAACAATTGCGTTTTTAAAAGAGCAAACCATCGAAATTCCACCCGCCGTACAGTCCAGACTTAAGCTCGAACAATTTTTTTACTTTTCCAAAAATCAAGTAACGACTTCGTAGTCAACGGTACTAGACGCCTGAAGAAGCGGTTGAGGCATACAAAACGGGCATTTTGGAGACCCCGACCCATACTGGAACATACTTTTGTGTATACTCCTGTATATCGTACACTTTGGCTAATGTCATTCCTGGCTGTAAATATAACATGTATTCATGTGTGTTCTTTTGCTTTTTATAATGCCTCTAGCTCATATTTCGAAAGGTTCGCATTTCGCAATGATACCAATGCTAAGATGTACCCACCATTGTTAACTAGCAAATTAGTTACAAACATACTTGGATCATCTTTTGCAAGAAATCATCTTAAAATGCATTTAACTAAAAGGTTACAAAATACATGGGACCCTGGCCTTAAGTATCATGTTAGTTTTGAAAAAATCCAAAACACAGAACGTTTTTCACCAGGACCTGAAGTAACATATGAATAACACAAAAAGATTTCATCCTACATGGATCAGTTTTTGCATGGACACCAGTACAATATAAATTTTGTTAAAAAGTACCAAGTTAATTGAAACATTATGAAGTAATAACTAGATAATGCAAAAACGTTTCAACCCACATGAATCAGTTTTTGGATAAGCACCAGTGTGATAATGGTTTTTGTTAAAATGTTCCAAGTTAATTGAAACGTTGATACAAAGTAATATTAATGATAAATATTTACTAAAAACGTTTCACTTAGCATGTTACGTTTTATTTTTTTTACGAATTGCTCAGTTCGGTAATAGTGTGGTTTGGAACAATAAGATAAAATTTTATTTTTAAAACTAAGCCACGTAGAGTCATGCGAGTCAGTGTAAACGATGCAATATGTCAAAAAAGGTTCCCCAGTAGCGTTAACTCAATTTTGGGTGACTTGTGGGTTGGAACGTTATTGTGTAACTACGTCCAATTGTAAATTGTAACTTTATAAAATACGACTCAGGTAAAAGAATACCTCAAACAGATTTTAAAAAAAGGCGCGATGGTTTTTTTTTTAATGTACGATACTGTACTATTGGTTTATTTACAAATGAAATAGTATGGTTTGGCGAAATCAGTTCGTTTTATTTCACGGCAAGTTTGAGAAAAGCACTATACAAATCTCGGCGAGAAACAGGGTTACAGGCCGCGTATTCCTATCTGGCCTCAGTTCCTTCGGCCAGATATATCTACTTGGCCTGTAACCCTTCGTTTCCCGTCCTCTATAGTAATATACTATTACCTGCGGAACAAATTATTTTGAACATCACATTGTCAACTCGCGGATTATGTATGTACACAGACTTTTTCTATAACATGCGACACAACCTAAGTCTTATTTATTTTATTTATCTCGACCGTAAGTCTCGATGTAACATAAGCCACCAGCGATCTGAAAAGCATTGGGTAATGCTTGGTAATGCTTTTCAGATTGGCGAGTACGGCTACGGATACGGACAAACTAACAACAACTTTTGAAATAATTACAATACAACTGTTGCATACACGTACCTTTACAAACTTCTTTTGTTTTATTTTTTAAAATCTGCTAAATCAACACGTAAACGAGACACAACACAGTCACAGCTACAATCATCATTCACAATTAGAACTCATATCATAATTCAGTCACGCACGGCCACATCTAACACAATTACACTAAAAATTAAATGGAAAACGTAACAAAATCGCTCCATATCGAACTATACATAATAACAATAAAAGAGTTTTGATATTTTCAAAAATTATCTGCTTCTAACCTTCAAAAGAGTATTGCATTGCAAATTTCAACAAAAATGACTGTTTGTATTTGTAATTTGTAAACAAATAAACCGGACATATTGTAACGCCTCTCGCTTCAAGTAAAAACCATACCAAAGGAGACCTTTTTAATTTGGCCACGACTTTGCGCGACCAGGTAGACCTACCGCGAACGATTGACGTGTTGCTTCTCTGTCGCACTTACGTTCGAATGTACAAGTGCGAGAGTGAGACAAAACTTCATTCGTGGTAGGCCCTCAACTATGGCGACTCCATAAGTTGAGATACCAATATCGGCTCTCTCTCGCACCTATGGCATAGGCGCCGCTTATTTTCATTCTTGTGTGCGTCATTTTCTATCTATGTGTGAACTGGGCAAAAATATGTATACAGTCCACGGACATGATTACACAAACGCACGGTGTGAGTATGTGTGTTTTTGCAGGCTGTAATAGCAGTTGCCTTATCCCAGGTGGCGCTCTCCGCGTTCTGGCGCAGCCGCGCGCGAATTCCGCCTATGCAATCGTATGCGAGCAGAGTCGCGCGGAAATTTAAATCGCCGCGAGCTCCGTTAATACTAAAGGGATAAGTGGATTTCTTTCAGAAAACATTACACATTATTATAATGGAGACGAATAAGTGTATGTATATTCTATTCTGCTAGGGTAGGCAGTGCCTATTTGCCTATATGGAGTGCACGCCACTGGTGGTCTGTGGGGGACCATGCATCCATTTTCATAGTTTTATTTCAAAATTATATATTTTCTTAGTCAATCAGATTGTACCAGTAAGAGACATGAGCTTTTACTGGCAGTCCCAATAAATTTGAATGCCAAATATTGGGAATTTGAAATATTAACTGTCAGTCCTAATAAATGTTAGCATGTCTTAAAATTATGTAATTGATGCCTTCCTTGTTGTGGTTGTTTTATAATTTTTTTTAAGTACCAAAATATTAGTAATATACTACATTATATACTGCTACTATATATGGTCACCTGGTAGTTGGTACCCATAACAATAGTCTTATTCAGCTTACCATGGAAATAGGTTGATTTTTGTAAGAATGATAATGTTATATATGTTTCAAAAATGTACCTATACCTATACCTACATCAATTTACTATTAATTTAATTTAGTCATTATGGAAAAACTTTTAGCAATATAATTATTTACCAACCTTCGAAATTCACAGATGGTACAGCTTTATAAATTAAGCGATGACTTGCTACTTTTTGTTCTGGCGTGAAGTGATGGTCACATATCTTTTTATTTTTATAAATCTTCCATGGGTCAGTCTCCTTCAGTCTATTTCCAACAACTGACAGCCAAATTGCAAACAACTCGGGTTTTTTTTCAGGGTGAGGAAAACCGTGCATGGGTGCCTGTAACATACATAACTAAACTTGATAAACGTTTCATACCATTAAAAATTGTGATCAATCCATCATTATTTCAAGAATAAGAATGTCAGAAGGGCTAAAATAAATATAGTTGCTAAATACAAGGTAGCGCAGCGCTTCTCATGGTATATTTTACTTTGTGGTATTTTACCGTGGTGTTAAAAAAACAATGTTGTTTAGTTTATTCGTTAGTGCTCTAAATTATAACGCACGGGACAAATGTAAAAGAGCGATTGATTTGTGGGAAGAAAGAAATACCACGCGATTGAGGAATATATCTACAATTATTTTACTTACCCAAATCCGCACAGCCGAACAGGCAATACCGTTTTTTTCTGCCAGGTTCACTCATTTTTAACAAATAATAACAGAAACAAACTAGTAAACTAAAGAAAAACTTGAACACTAACAACAAATTTAACAAGAACAACCACAACAAGAGAAAATAACAGATAACAAACGAGAAAGTAACTGGAAACCAACGAGAAAATAACAGTAACAGAGTAATACGTAAAGTAAGTATGTAATAGCAATTCAAAATACAACTTGTCGCGTTCGTAACTCAAGTTCATGAATTTGAATTGAAAATATTTGAGTAATCTTGTAACGCCATTTGAGTAACGTTTCGTTTTACGTTGAACGAACATATTCCGATATAGTTGTTAATAATTATGTAAATAGTACATTTAAAAAATATATTTTTTCAGAAAATTTATTGATGTTTTATACTACTTAACGTACAAAAAACCATAGTGATAAAATAAAATTAAACGTCTTGTGCTTGAAATGGAATATTTATCTACTGTTGTTTTTCGGTGACTAGGCCATCTAGAGGCTCTAGTTGTAAAATACTAAGTCAGAAAAAATTGTCACCAAAAAGATACATGATGTCGCTACTATCTATGCAAATCAGGGGCCTCTTCTAAGTTTCCACCCCCTGAAAGAAACTATGTATTACGTATTACTATATTTTTTCTTCTCGTTCATTATACTTGAAATATAATAAAATAAATCTTACAATAATGTGGTGAGTGTAAACACCGGTTCCGATCCCTCAGTTAAATTTTTATTCGTATGACATTTAGAGTTTTAATAATACAGTCGTTTATAGTATAGTGTACGAGTATGTACCATTTAGATTTTTATCCACTGAACTTAGACAATTTCTCTCATCTTCTGAGATGTTTCTTTTGGTAGATAAACGTTTGACATATTACTGGTTGTTTCAGAGTCTATAAGCAGGACGCAAAGAGTGAGTAAGTAATCTTTACATTTTTATAGTATAAGTAAGAAGTATTTACTGATATATAGTTTGTGTACACAAATATCGTGTGGTGACGGCAGTAAGAATACATTTGTCACCACCCCCAATTCTTCCCGTGGGTGTCACAAGAGTCGAAAAAGGGATTGAAGTGGCGATTTACATTTACCTCCTAATGCATCCACACGCATAAGTAATAGGAGTGGCCTTTGTCTAGTTTCAATTCATTTTTATGGTTCCGTACCACAATGAAAAAACGGAAACTCTTACAGGATTACTTTCTTGTTCGTCTGTCTGTCAAAAGGTGATGAATATCCATGGAATTTCTCATATTATAAGCACACATAAAACCGTTTTGAGATTTATCAACCAATAATCCATTTTTCTTCAAAAAGTGATACTTCCTTACTTAGGGAAGTGGAACTGCCGATGAAGGCTAGAACGGAACTTCGGAACACTTTGGTGTTTTGTATGTATGTAACTGGTTATGCATTTTAAGCAATGAAGATGGTCGTGTAAGTTATTGTCAATTACCAGTTCTGATGGGGTGTTTCCTTAGGAACCTTAGGATTCTGTATTATCATTTAAACATCAAGCATTTTCATTTATGCGTTTTAATGTAAGTAGGTGGAACTGCTGATAAAGACCAGAACGGAACTCCTTAACGACACGTGTTTCACTTTTGGCAGATATTTCTGATTGATTGTGTATGTTATGGAGCAAGTTCTGGACAAAGAACAGTTTAGATGGTAGGTTCCTTAACCCTTAAGGAATTAAGGGAACTGATAAATGTAGAGTATTTATGTAAGCTACTCTTTAAAAGAGGTTTCATACTAATGTATAAGATAATAAGAGATTTTCAAATGAAGTTTTATTCTAAAGTCAATATTTTCAGAGATATACGAAAACTACGGAACCCTAGCATAAGCCGACATGCTCTTGGCCGGTGTTTTATTACCTCAGGAGCTGCTCATATTATACAGGTTGTTCTAAAGTAAAAAAAAGGAGTGTGGATTACAATGTGGCTAACAAGATTTAATCATATCACGTCACCAGACGAGTCGCAGTCGTCGTCGTCAGTGGCACAAGAGTAACGAAGGCTGTCATGAACTGTTCCTTGGTGAACCGAGGAAATTCCTGTTCTTAATAGTAACGCAAAAATTACGTAGGTACCTTGCATACATTTTAATGTTTTTAGTTAACCTCGTGCCTACATTATGTACCTAGGATACATGTAGGTAAGAGGTAACTTCCGTGTTGCATTGCATATTGCACAAACAAAGTACCTAATAATAATGTTGCTTTTTTTCGGTAGGTACTATGTTTTGATTATAGCACGAGCAAATACTCGTACACGTTTATGTGACGTAGGTAACCTCCAAAAATGGTAAATTACAAACATATTCTTGTAAATTCGACATTCCATTGCGTATTTTATACATAGGTAAAAATAAATGTAAACAATTAGAGACTCAATTTATTGTTCATTTGAATGACAATGTCAAACTTCATGTATGAGCTGTTTTTTCTGGTAAGATAAGAGTGCAAAGGTGGGATCCAAATTTATTTTAATGTAGGAACTTGAAACTTTAGTATTAATAAGGTATTTTACAAGAGTACAAGAAATTTAATTTAATCATTTCTTAAAGGTTAAAAGGGGATTACAATTTTTATTGGGTTGAAGTTTAACTTAAAGCTATGATCATTCCTATAAAAGTATTTTTATAACAAGGGTATGCAAAGATACGATTGGAGACCTAAAACATTGTAAGAGATTTACTAAGTAAAATACGAAAAAAGCGATAATATATCAGAGTGCAGGGAAATTTAATGATTGAGAGGGTTAAGTAGGGGTGTAGATTTTGTTTAAGGAGACTAAGGTAGACAATAAATTTAGTGTAAATTACTAGGGCTAGAAAGATGGCATCTTTACAGAAGGTTACTTATACAGGGTGGAAAGGGACGACGTTCCTTCCCGCTACCGACCGAGTCTACCAACCATTACGATGAAATTTCTGTATGGGACCAACATCGAAAACGTACATGGAAAATTGACTTTTTAAAGATATTTCTATTTTGGTACTATACTGAAAGTTCATCGTAATGGTTGATAGACTCGGTCGGTAGCGGGAAGGAACGTCGTCCCTTTCCACCCTGTATAATTATTTGTATACAAAATGAGAAACCATTTTATAAAATTTAAACCCTAAAGTGGTTAAAAGGTAGTTGAAAGTTTGTATGGAAATAGTGTGATTTGAAAGATAGCGACTTGATACGTCGTATTCCAACTGCTGATAAAAAAATAAGACAAATCGATTTCAGCGTTTTTTTTAAATATTTATTCCTTAACACTTGTGACGCCGGTGACAGTGCTCACCGTCAAACAAGTGTACAAAAAAAATGTCTTTAAACCGAAACTTTGTCTGAAGAGTATATTTTTAAGATAAGATTAAGGGGTGCCTGACGCGTCGCATAACGTCGATTGTCCTAAAATTTTTTGGCTGAGAATGTTTAGCATAGTGTTAAATGGCATACTACTCGTTTAGCCTACTTTATTTTGCGCATACACATTTAAAACACCTACACTATATTTATCCTAATATTGATTACTCGATCGTCGAATTACCTAAAGCTTAATAATCATAATGTTCATTGTTTCCTACTGCTCAAACTGTAAATTTTCTTTGCACCTACAATTGTTATGTCCGAAATTTCATTGAAAAAAGTATATTAACTATATGGTGAATGGTTTAAAATAATGTTCAAGTTCAATAAGGCAGGGTAAAACCGACTTGGAATGGTTAGGTTTCTAGGAAAGGCGGAGAGAAAGGCGTAGTCTATAAAACACTTAAGTAATTTTAATCAATTATTTACAAACCCGAATTATTTGGAAACCCGAAAAAGGGGCGATGGGGGAGCGAAGCGCCCCACAAGAGGGGCTCGGGGGCGAAGCCCCCCTGTATTAGAAAATAATGAATCTGTACCTCCCCTACTCTAACCTGGATAGGTTCGTTAGGTACCTTTTATCCCTTAGATCAGAAATAGCAGACCCGCGCAGCGGGGCTTCGTCGACCGGTTCCTAGGTATGATGACTAAAATTCTTTGGACAACAGGGTTGGGTGGTTTAAGGGAGGGTTAAGTTTAAGGAAAATATTTTTTTAAAGGTCGTTTGTTAAAAGTAGTTAGTTTTAGTACATTAAATAGTAGGACCATCACAATTATGCACAATTATTATTCGATACATACACATTAGACACGAAAATCATTAGGACAAACGATATTTAGGAACAACCAAGTTAGGATCAACAATTTCGGCAAAACACGACAAAATACCTATGTGCTACAATTTAGGCCATTCATTTTTCGGCGTAAAGTTGGTATGCGACAAATTTTTCGACATAAAAAAATTATGCCACCCGATATAGACCTAAAATTAATTCCAACCTTTTTAGGGTTACGTGGTAAACGAGGAACCCTTATAGTTTCGCCATGTCCGTCTGTCTGTCCGCAGCATAGCTCATAGGCCGTTAGTATAAGAAATTTGCAATTTGGTACACGTATACCTCCATATCAGTCACACCACAAAAGAGGTAGAATAAAATATATTAAAAAATATTCGAGCACCTCCCCTATGAATAAAGTCGGGATGTTTTTAGGGTTCCGTAGCCAAAATGGCAAAAACGGAACCCTTATAGATTCGTCATGTCCGTCTGTCCGTCTGTCCGTCTGTCCGTCTGTCACAGCCAATTTACTCGGAAACTATAAATGCTACAGTAACGAAATTTGGTAAGGATATGTGTTGTATGAACCGCTACAGGAATGTGATACTAAATTGTAAAAAAAACCATTGGGGTGGGGCCCTCCATACATGTAACTGAGGGATATTTTTTTTTTGTTGTACATAAGCGTGTGGGGTATTAATAGAAAGGTCTTTGAAAATGATATGAAGGTTTATACATCACATTTTTATTTAAGCAAATCGTTTTCGAGATATCAGGTCTCAAAGTCTGAAAAATGTGTCCCCCCCCTCTATTTTTTAAACTACGCGATATAAAATTCTGAAAAAAATATATGTTATGCACATTAATAAACTCTATCAACGATTTTTAGTTTGATAAAATTATCTCCTATAGTTTTTGAGGTAGGTTGATTTAACTGTATTTTTTTAATAATAAATTGATAATGGTACGGAACCCTTTGCGCGCGAGTCCGACTCGCACTTGGCCGGTTTTTTTTTATTTTACTGTAATCTTATAGTATGGGGTATTGTTGAATAGGTCTATAAAAAAAATCGGGTAAAAAAATAGAGTTTTTTTGTAAGTTAACGTTTTCGGAATTAACCGCTAGGTTTTCTTGCCCCAGGGTCCGCTGGATGCGGGTGACGCAGGATCGGTTATTGTGGCAATCTTTGGGAAAGGCCTATGTTCAGCAGTGGACGTCTTTTGGCTGATATGATGATGATGATGGATGATGATGATGACATTACGATACAAGTGTGAAAAAAGTAAAGGTTGGCGATAAAATAAAACACGACTGAAAGGAGTGTTTTAAATCGACACGAGATTTTAGGGTTCCGTAGTAAACTAGGAACCCTTATAGTTTCGCTACGTCCGTCTGTCTGTCTGTCTATCTGTCTGTCTGTCCGCAGCATAACTGAGTGACCGTTAGAATTAGAAATTTGCAACTTGGTATAGTGTACATATTAATCAGGCCGATAAATTGATAGAATAATATACAAGGTGATCCTATTAACTATGCGTATTGGACATTAGGAGGTAAATGCCCATAATAGCCACGCTGGGCAAAAGGGTTGGCGATCGCAGTAATTTGTCCACTGTGACGATGCTGTGCTGCTGCTGCTCATCATCAATCTTCTATAAAGAAATAGTTATTTGTTGTACAAGGGTGCAAAGTTGTATTTTACCCGCGAGCATGAAATTGAAACACGAGCAAGCGAAAGGATTCCATAGTTGAATCACGAGCGAAGCGAATGGTTTTAAAACAGAAACTTGAGCGTAGCAAGTGTTTTAACTTATGAGAAGTAAAATACATTTGCACTCGTGTGTAGTACAAAACTTTTCCCCTCACTATAGCGAGGAACAGGAGGAGGTTTCTGATATGAATGATTAAAATTGAGGTAGGTCTTCATAGTAGCAGAAGTGCTGAACCACCACCAGTTTTCTTTTTAATCTTTTAATTTCCAAGTTTTGCCCATTCAAAGTTAAGAGTGGGGTCAAATTCCTGCTTGTACAAAATCAGATCTAACTTTTTTTCTATACGAGGTAACGAAATAATTATTACTTTGTCATTATATTTTCTAAATGCAGTTAGAAATACGTGGTTAAATTTTTTTGGGTTCATTAACGGGCACGGTGTATACAGTCAATTGCAATCGCCTGGATTTAATTCAATATTTTCTCATTGAATTCATAGGCATTTAAAAGTTTAAGGTCATAGTTATATACGTATTTTAATCAGCATAAATATAACAAGAGAAAAAATGCACTAGATGAGCATTTTAAAAATTCGTATTTCGGAAAATAGGCAAAATATTTTTTTTTTTCGAAATCTAATTAAAGAAGATGTCATCTTTAATTTATGATTGAAATAAAGAAAATATTTTATCTTCCACATTGATTTTTTTAGAGTCAAACATGAGCATTTTCGAAAACTCAATTTTCATTTATATTTTTCTATTACAAGTAGTTGCTCTAACACATTTATATTTATTTTACAAAATGAACACGGCAAGTACTTTATTTTTAGAATAAAATTATATTTGATATGCACCAGGGTTGGCTCAAGAACCAATTGAAAATATAATTACAAAGTAATAATTATTTCGTTACCTTTTATAGAAAAAAAGTTATGTCTGTTTTTCCACAATTAGAAATTTGACCCGACTCTGAATTTTGCACGGGCAAAACTTGGAAACTAAAAGATAAAAAAGAAAACTGGTGGTGGTTCAACACTTCTGCCACCATGAAATATATCCTCAATTTTTTTCATTCAAATCAGAAACCATGCAGCACACTCGATTTGTTGATTTCACCTGGAATGACCCTTTACCATTATTTCGTTAGGTCGGTTGGTCTTTCTTGAGTGAAATCTAATTTCTTATGATTTTTTTAACACTTTTTTTCCTAAGTTTTCAGCTTTGTTCAAGTGGGGAACAAAAGAAATAAACGAACACTGACGTCGTTTATACCAAGAAAGAAAATAAGGTATGTGAGTTACAACCCGCAAATGGTAGGTATATAAACCCCTAATATTTTCATTTGCAAGTATAAGTATTCTTTTTTTATATACACGGTGGAATTTAATCGGTGAACAGGAACCCATTTTTCTAATTCAGTAATCGATGGCGGTCACGTTTATGTAGTACTTAAGTGGAACCAAGTTTTTTTTTAGCATAATTTTTTTTTTATGTTGAAATTAAAATTTATTGTCACCCTACTAATGGTTTAGTCTGAAAAGTTTAATACCTCTTTTCAAACTATCAGCCATAGAAACTTAAAACATAAATGAGCAATAACCACTCACATGTTTTAATTTTTGCGATAGACTCTATTCCTATGTAAAATAAGAGCGATGCATGGCTGATATTTTGAAAAGAGGTATTAATCTTTTCAGACTAAACCATTACTAGGGTGACAATAAATTTTAATTAAATTTTAATTTCAACATAAAAATTTGTTATGCTAAAAAAAAAACTTGGTTCCACTTAAGTACTACATAAACGTGACCGCCATCGATTACTGAATTAGAAAAATGGGTTCCTGTTCACCGATTAAATTCCACCGTGTATAGGTAATATATAGACAGGGTAAAAATTATTTTTGGGTCAGTGAGGGCAGCTACCAGATCCAGAGTAGCTATGCGAAAATGGTCTTATACGCCCTTCCTCGATTTTAAATTAGTGAAAATTGGCGTTTACTGATTTTGGGAAAATCATACGGGTTCCGAGAAAATTGTCCTTTTTAACAACCTTTTTTTGATGCCAATCGATCCTGTTTCTGTTCAGGATCAAAAGCTTGTATGACACCAAAAAAAATTTTTCGGCTAGAAAAGCCGCAAACCGAGATAATGAATGTAGCTAATGTTTCCACACAGTATTATTGTCATTTAGCATAGGAGGTATAATTATCGTGACATATGATGATTATGATGTAATTAAACTTTCACTCTTTCCATAGTAAATTTAACTATGAAAACAGTTTTCTTGAAATTTTGGCTTTTTTATACATTGCTATAAGTTGACCCCTAAGAAACTATTGGTACTGGATAACGAATGGAATCGATTAACATAAAAAAATTAAGCGTGAAAAAATATTTATTAGTACCGATGGTGTATTTTTTGGTGTATGGTGTATTTTAGTGGGTCATTTTACGTCAGGTCCAAAACTTCGGAGGGCCATCTGTACTAAAAAAACGTCGTAGGAGACACGTGCAAAAACGAAATTCGTAACTCGTGTCGATTTAAAACACTCCCATATCGATCGGTCGTGTTTCAAAACATCGCCACTCGTTTCGAATTTCATGTTTTTCGCACTTGTGTCGAAATGTACTATTTTAACATTCATACAAATTGTGTGGGGATTTTAAATCTCGATTTGTGGCTTTTCTAGACGAAACCTTTTTTTTGGGTCTATACAAGCTTTTGATCCTGAGCAAAAACAGGATCGATTTTTTTTCCTAGTCTGTAGACGTGTCCCAATGCTGGGCAAATGTCTCTCCCTCAGATCTCCACAGCTCCCGGTTTGGTGCCGAATCTGGCCAATTGTTGGCCAAGGCGTCCAGGTCGTCCTGCCATCTCCGCCTGGGCCTGCCTCGTCCCCGCCTAGTTTGCAGCATCCACTTGGTGGCAGTGTCGCCGTAGATAAAATGTCTACGTGATAATTTTATCATTGTCAATGGTAATGAAGTTAGTCTATAAAAACTGTGTATATTTATATTACATTTTTTATCTTTTTATTCACAAGTACGGTTGCCACCAATTGCACTTGAAATTTATTTTTAAAATGGATCTTTTCAAATAGGAGACGCAGCATGACTTCAAAAAATTTAGAACAAATCTTAATTTGCTTTGCAGAGCTAAAACAGCAATGAGTCCATATATATTATGTATTCTTCAAAGACAGGTAATAGAAACTTCAAAGATAGGTACTCTCTTTTCAAAATGGCAGATAATTTTGAATATAACTTAGAAATAGAAGAGGTACTATTTTTTCACAAAAGGTAAAACAATGCAATACGAATTGATCGAATTCAGGATCTGATCCCGCTATTATTATGGTTACTGCGAAACCCTCTCGACGTTTTTATCAAAATCAGATAGATTAGATAATTATTCAATAGGGGGCTGCCTAATTAATGAACAATAGTATATTTAGTAGCAGCATTCCGCCCATGCGAAGCCGCCGTAGCTAGTTATGGAAAATTACTTTATTTCCACAACATAATGTAATATTTATAAATGTACCGTGTGTAATTAATAATAACATTAATAACAATGATACCTCGTGTGAAACTAAATGTAATTTTTGGTAACCATTATAATGGCGGGACCAGATCCGTTGTAAAATAATTTGTACCTCTTCAATTTCAAAGTTATATTCAATCAGTCTGATCCCGCCATTATAACGTTATAATGGCGGAACCAGGTCCTGAATTCTGTCGATTCATATTGCATTATTTAGTACTGAATTGGTACTATTTGGTACCTGTTGTAAAAAAATGAGTAACTCTTCAATTTCAAAAATTATACTTTGAATAATTTGGTCCCGCCATTATAACGTTATAATGGTGGAACTAGGTCCTGAATTCTGTCCACATTCTGTCGATTCATATTGCATTATTTAGTACTGAATTAGTACTATTTGGTACCTCTTGTAAAAAAATGAGTACCTCTCCCATTTCAAAATTATATTTGAAATAGTGTGGTTCCGCCAGACCATTTGAACCAGACTATTTCCCGCAATTATAACGTTATAATGTCGGGACCAGACAATTCGAAATATAATTTTGAAATGGCACTATTTTTTTTTACAACAGGTACCAAATAGTACCAATTCAGTACTAAACAATGCAATATAAACCGACAAAATTCAGGACCTGGGTCCGCCATTATAACGTTATAATGGCGGGACCAGACTATTTCAAATATAACTTTGAAATGGAAGAGGTACTATTTTTTTTACAAAAGGTACCAAATAGTATCAATTCAGTATTAAATAATGCAATATGAATCGACAGAATTCAGGACCTGGTCCCACCATTATAACGTTATAATGGCGGGACCAGACGGATTGAATATAACTTTGAAATTGAAGAGGTACAATTTTTTTTACAACAGGTACCAAATAGTACTAATTCAGTACTAATAAATAATGCAATATGAATCGATCGAATTCAGGATCTGGTCCCGCCATTATAACGGTTACAATTTTTGTGGAACAACTCAAATTATTTTATAAAATATTTTTTAAGTTATTTTTTTTAAGTAGGTAGTAACACTACGATGTACCTATATAAAGTTAAATATTTGATGCCATATACCACAGAAAAAATACCTAAGCTTACCAAAGCCATAGGTGGAATTTGAACCCGACGTCCTCAGCTTTAGTGGCTGATGCTTAACCTCCTAAGGCCCGGGCCTTTTAAATATTTTTAGTCAGAAAGACCGAGGTGGCGTTTTAAAGAACAAAAAATGGCGACCATTGTTAAGTCCTGACGTCATGGAATCAATGTTTACATTGTGATTGAACGACCTTTAAAATTTTATTACCCAGGACTTAATGATGAACGCCATTTTGTTCTTTTAGAAGGCACTTGGGACTTAGGAGGATAAACCACTGGAGTGGCCGAGTGATGGTTTAGGCAACAGCCGCAAAACTGAGGACAACTCTCCAAATTCCACCGTTGGTAAACTTCGATATTGTTTATTTATTTAGGGTATACCTTCAGGCCCCAATTTCACCACATTGACAAGTGCTACAATTGTAAATTTACTGTTTCTGCAATCTAGGGCGTCTATAGTCTACAGTTACCGCTTACCATCGGAAGGGCCGTGCGTTTGTTTGCCACCAACATAAAATTTAGTGCAGGAACTTTAATAAATCAGCAGTAAATAACTAATGTTTTGCGAAGCAAAATTACAATTGTCACAAAAAACACGACAATTGTAGCGAAATTTCGACATATGCCGAACCTCATGTCAAGATTTAATGAGAATTGTACTAAACCTTGCGACAATTGTCACGGGATTCGGAAAATAAAAAGTAGTTTATTAACGATTTAAAAACGTTATTAGAAATAATTTTATGTTAGTTGCAAACAAGCACATGGACCGTCCGATAGTAAGCGGTAGCCGTAGCCTACGGAGGCAACAGGCGTAAGTAACAGTGATATTTTACAATTGTCACACTTGTAATTATGGTGAAATAGGCCACTGGTCGCATAATCTTTTTCAGGCTATTCTATTTTGGCATACTTTTCTTCGCATAATTTATATTAGCATAAATGTACTGTCGCATAGTAATTATTTCGGCATACTACTTTGTTCGCATATTAAAGTTTTGTAATAATTTAACTTGGACTAATTTATATTTGCCTAATGTATATTACGCATATTAATGTTTGGACTAATGGTTATTAGCCATATATATTCCAGAAACCATAATTTTAGTTCCCTATTTGAATAAAACACTTTTCTTTGTTTAACATTAATTTTAAATCAATTAACATGCATTGTACATATTGAGTATTTTACATATTTTAGAATGTTCTTTTATTCTGTTGCGGGTCTCTTGAATCTAAAATATTAAAATGCGTTACTATCCAATATCAAAGTATAGATAAATTAGGTTAGGTTAGGTTAGTGTGTTGTCCAGGCGCGAAGCGCCTAAACTACGCAGAATAGGGGGTCTGCGACGCAGACCCCCGTCGACCTCACTATTGTTACCATATATTATATAAGTAGATTATATTATACACACTTGATTTGCCAAGTTGAAACAATCGGTTTTCCCTAATCGCTTACATTTTTATATTAATCACCGTCACTTTTATTCATAAAACTAAATGTGAATCTACCGTCATTCTCCGTATACAGTAGAACGCCTGAATGCTTAGACAAGTTGCCAATCGCTAACGCTTAATCGTCAATCGTAAACGAAAGGCAGCTAATTGTAATAGCATGTCAGTCATGCCAGTTGGTAGTCTAATTTTAGGATTAACTATTTGTATGCATCGTGAAATGATGCGTAATAATTATTATGCAATTTTGTATTTATACTGTGTGATATTAGTTATTATGACGGGTATGCCTTTAATGTGTATGCGTTTAAATATTATGCGTAAAAAAATATGCATAAATATGATTCGTCTTGTCAATATTTCGGCTAGAAGACATTATACGTAACTATATTATTACATTCGTTAGTATGCATCCCAATAGTAAACCTTTATTTAGTACCTATATGTCATCTAATATTTAAATTAGTAAATGTAATATTTTTTTAAGATCTACTATTTTCTTGTAATTGTAATTCTTCAATTTACAGTTGTAATTGTAATTCTTGAAATAAAGTACTGATTACCGTTTAAGATTATATAATAAATGCCTTGAATGTTTTACTTATGTGCATTTTTATTTTTATAATGAATGCAATTTAATTTAGTAAAATAAGCTTCCTTAAACCTGATAGCTGCTGGTAAGTCACATTAATAATTATACAAATGTAATGCATAATTCCATTCATTTGGCTTTTCACGGAAACTACTTCACCATTGCACTGAAGCGAATTGTGGAGAAGATAGAATCGGGTTTTTTATTCAATATACGAAAATAAGAGATTGTGCATTACATCTATACACTTATTAATCTCATTAAACAATTTTTCAGGTATATTTAACTTCTTAATAATCTCCAAAAAGAAAAAATAAATAAATTTAGAATATTTACCTCTATAAATGTCAAATTAGTAGGTATGGACTCGCAAATGTGCGTCGTTGGAACTGCAATAGTTGGTGGACTCTTGTGCGTTTGGCGCACACAGCAGTGGGAAAGTTGAATGTCTACGAAAAGCTGGTGATAGTGAATACTTAGGGCCTATATTCAACAGTATCATGTTCTGATCAGAAAAATGTTTTTTTTTTTATTATAGTGGACTAATGGCTTGCCTTACAACCAGTTGGTCAAACAGGCATACTATCGAACCAAGCCATTTTGTTCTAACACAGATTTTTTTTCTCTTACTATTTCCTAATCAGAATACGATGCTGTACAGTCACCATCTGATATAGCGGAGCGGCCAGGGTGCTCATAAATGTCTGAGCAGGCCGCTATTATCATAGCGTTCGTGTACATGCTCAGATATTTTTGAGTGCCGTGGTCGTTCAGATATATCTGATGATGACTAACAAATTGATTGATCTGTACTGAAAATCCATTTTTAGTACAGATTTTTGCCGCACTAGTGCGAGAAATGGCTCATTTCTTGTCAGGTCGAAACTTCAGAGGGCCATCTGTACTGAAAAACGTCGTATGATACACGTGCGAAAAGGAAATTCCTAGCTCGTGTCGATTTAAAACACTCATTTTATCTTCTTCCTATGAAATCTGTCTTTTGCATTGCATTGAGACGACTATCGACTCGAAAAGACAAGGATAGTCTTATAAAATCTATCCCTCTCTATCTTTTTTACCATCTAGTACTTTGACAAGTGTAATTTTTCAAAAGAGGTAGTGATAAATTACAAACTCGGCCGTTTTCATTTAAAAAAATCACCAAGGTTCAATGACCCCGCTCGGTAAAATGAGGTAGTGTGCGTGAAGTGCGTGTGTGTGCGAAATGGGGAAATTTGACAGAATCTGAAAAATTTCCCACATCTATCCGACCCTTAAATACATAGACAGCCATGACCAAGGAACAAATATTTGTGATAAATAAACACACAAATAATGCCCTCGCCGGGATTCGAACCCGGAACTTTGAACCCTGCTTTGTAGGCAGGGTCACTACCAACTAGGCTATGGAGGCTGGCTAATAAAAATGAACTAATGAAAAGTGCCAATGTCTGCCCTAAAAGGGACCTAGGGGCTACCACGATCAACTAATGAGATTCAGTTTAGGACCTAAACCGAATCGCGATGTGTCAGTTCCATAGATTAACTGTCAAGAACTGACAAGCCGAACCTTAACTGAATCGCGTTTAGGAGACCATGGTAGCCCCTCTGTATGATTGGCATGTCATATGATTGGCATGTCAGTATGTCGCCGCGAGATAGATTTTCCATCTTTTACTAACTTCTTTTTCTACTTCTTCTACCTAGCGTTATCCCGGCATTTGCCAGGGTCCGCTTTCCTGCTACATTTCCTCCACTTTGCGCGATCCTGGGCCATCTTCTACTGTAAGCCCTACTCATGTCAGCCTTCACGACATCTAGCCATCGCTTCTTTGGTCTGCCGCGGAGTCGGGGGCCTTCATCTTTTACTAACTAATCTATAATAATAAAAGAGGGATGGATAGTCTATCTCGCGGCGACATACATACGAGTATAGTCGCACTAATCCTGTGCTGCCTACTGATGCACTTATATAATATTTTGTTTCTGCAGAGACTTGGCTATAGCACTCCGAAAACGCCTCGGGCATTGGTTCCGCGTAGTGGAGCTCCTCAAGCAATCGGCAAGTACGACAGACGCGCAAGTCAAGCAGGCATATAGCAATATTGGTGACTACTACATAGACCGCCAGAATTGGTAAGTTAAATATAATGCCGTATGAATGGTTTGGTCGCACTTTTCGAGCATGTGCATTGTAACAAATTTTTACGGAGAAAAAACATCGTATTTTTTGTTGTTTAACTATAATGGTATGAGTAAATAAATCAGGATGTCTTTCCTCATTCATACTTTTTCGGTCAGTATTTAATTTTAATTAATTAATTGAAGTGTCACTGACCATTATTTGATAATGGGCAGCGGCGTCATCATAGTGGACACGTTACTGCGATCGCCAATCCGCTTGCCCAGCGTGGCGATTATGGGCATTTACCTCCTAATGCATCTATACGCATAGTTAATACGAGAGGCCTACGTACAGCAGTGGACTATCATAGGCTGATGATGATGATGATGATATTGATGATGATGAACCGTAGATGTGTTGCCCAAACATGGTAGTTTATTTAACTTTCACGTAGCATGTGTAGCATGTGACATTAAATGCGTAATTGTCGTTAGAAACCTGAAATAGAAATAGAAATAGAAATGTTTATTTGCAAGAATACGTGCAACGTGACGTTTGACTTCTTTTAAGCTTTCTAACCCTTTCACAGCCGATCACGAACCTAATTCGTTGTTTTGTCAGTTATGATCTTCAACTCTATTAATAACCAGTTAGAGTTCAAATTTAAATGACTATTTTTTATTTTTGGCGGTGAAAGGGTTAATATGGGGTCTCACGATAATTGGGTGTCCCTAAAAGTGGAAATGCCCGTTAACGATGTTGTTTATCCTTTTGCCTCTTAACAGGACCGGGGCTCTCGAGTACTACACAATGTGCAATAACATAGAGGGGTTGAAAAAATGCTACATGGCACTCGAGGACAACGAAGCTCTGTCCAAGCTGTTTACCAGCTCCCCTAGGCAATCTAAGGTAACTAAGTTAAAGCTTAACTAAGTAACTAGTCTAAAATAACAGTGATCTGTTATCTATCCATCAAGAAGGGTTATTCCCACCTGTTACCACCCATCTGCCACCGGTAGTAACAACACCTGTTTTTCCCCACCTGTTGCCACTACTACTTGGTGGTAAGTACTGTTAATATTTTCCCCAATTGTTACCACTAAAAGATTTGCTACCATCCATCTGCCACCGGTAGTAACAAATGGGATTTTTTCCTCACCTGTTGCCACTACACTACTTGGTGGTACAGTCGTCATCAGATATACATATAGTAGCAGTCGAGGTCTCCAAATAAATCGGAGCAACGTAAAATTTCAATAAATTCGTTACGTGAGAAAAGGGCAATAATTAAAGTCATGTAATTCGTCACAAATTTAGGAGCAACCACTTTTCAATTAATTCGTAACGTATAATTAGGCCAAAATTTCTGAACACAGATATAATCAGAAATATCTGAGCAGTCAGGGTGGTCATAAATATCTCAACATTTATGGAAAATATACCTTAGTGTCATATACACATCGCTTTAAATTCTTTATGGTCAGCCACAAGTCTTGAATAGGTTGTCAATAATTTGAATTTAGAACAGAGTTGTTTGTTGTGACGTTCTTCGAAAAGAGTAGACATTTGTCATCGTGACAAATATATTCCTGTCTCTTTCGCAAATTGGACAGATATTATGCCTAAATAATTAAAATGAGTTATCTAGTTAAGCCGCTGTTTTGACGTATTGCCCAAATTGGTAAAGGTAGAACAAGGAGCAAACCTAAATTTCGCGAGAAGATGTCGGGTACTCGGTGGCGCAATAAATAGTTCGAGTAATAATTATATTGAAGTAGGTATTATTAAACAGCGATTACAATGGGATTTGAAAGTACTGTTGACACAACAGTGTGTAAGTCAATCTAGAATATATTCATAGTCATACAGGGTGGCCAAATAAGATATATTTTATTTTTGAAATTTTATTGTATACATAACTCAAAAATTATAAAATATCACTGGTTAAATAAAATTATTTTGGGTCGGCAATTACACATGGAAAATAATCAGACAAATATCCACCTCCAGTAGCATCGCAGATGCCAACCCTTTTCATCGCATTTTTCATCACTTTTTCACACATTTCCGGCGTTATTTCAGTGATCGTGGTTCGAGTATTTTGTTTTAATTGCTAAACGTTCGTTGGTCAATTAGAAAAGACAAATCCTTTTAAATAACCCCACAGAAAAAAAATCAGGAGCTGTCAAATCAGGCGATCTTGGGGGCCGGTTAATGTCACCTTTTTATTACACTTGCTGTCTAAGCGCGCCATTGCTTGCATGCATAGCGGGAGTAATAGAAAAGTGAAATTCCCTAGGGAGTAATAGATATTTCAGTACGTCATTTAATAATATTTTGTCTTAAAACTTATTTTTTTGAAAGAGAAATTCTGAAACTTTAAGACATACTATGTAGTATTTGTTCTTAGGGACCATTATTAATTATCTATCATCGATTTTGATAAAAAAACTGCATTTATACATTAGAAAAAAACGTGTTGAATATGTGAAAACAATGTATTTTATTAATTTTAGACATCATGTTTCTTAGGGGATATGGTTCCTGTGCAAGACTGCACAACTTTTTATAGAGTAACCTTTTTTACGTATTATTGTCTATGTTTTTGATTTGTAATTCTTTTATTTTTTACTGACATTATAATTCTATTCTTCTACGGAACCGGTGCCTTTTATTTCAGTGTTTGTAAAAGTTCCTAAAAACAAATACTACTATTTACTGCTTAAGACCTGCACAATGGATATCCGAAAAGAAATAGTGCAGATAAGTTTATTTTTTCAAAACAACCGGATTCGATTCCCCTTCTGGGTAGTTTTTTTTTTTCAAATATATTAATGCAGTTTTTTTGTTTATTAAAATCGATGACATGGTTCCTAAGAACATATTTTCGTATATCCGATAGTTTCAGACATTCCCATACTGGCTGATTTTAATGAGCCACCCTGTATTTTAGTAAAGCAATAATAGCATAAACATATATATATATATAATATCATATATTATATGTTGTTGTAGCCTCTAGTAAATTAAACTACTTTAATAGTTTACCATTTTAATCATGGATAAAGTACAATCTATAGGTTCTTGTTAATGTCTAGGACACGTGCGGCGGCTTCAGTGGTTAGAAGGAAAGAGAGATTTCTGGGCTCGGTGCTCCGCTTTTGTGGTGTCGAGCGCCCGCAACCTGGGCGCTGTTGTCGCGCTCACGGAGACCTCTGATTCGCTACCGACGGTCGTCTGGATTGGTCAACGCCGGTGCCAATGTTACCAGGCGTTAACATACTCCGGGGCGCTGAAAGAGTATCTTTCAGGAATCCCTTTCTTGCATAGGTAACGGGCATATTCTGTTGAGTGCTCGCTTGACGAGCCCCCTGGCAGTGTTGAGGTCCGCGACACGCGGCACGCCATCCTTGCCGGGGTATAGCTTGACTACCCTGCCCATGCGCCACAGCAGCGGTGGTAAGCCTTCCTCTTTGATGAGCACCAGCTCTCCCAGGCGTAGATCGCGTTGTCTTTCGCGCCACTTGTAGCGTTGCTGTTGTAGAGACACGAACTCCGACGACCACTGCTTCCAGAAGTGTTGACGCAGCTGCTCCAGCTTGAGGTAGCGGTCCAGGCGTTGTGGGTTCCGGTCTTCAAGTGGCGGCGACGGCAGCGACTCGAGCGCCCTAAAAACCAGAAAGTGCCCGGGAGTAAGGGGGTCTAAGTCATTGGGGGAGGAGGATAGTGGACAGAGTGGTCTACTGTTCAATATTGCCTCTACTTGACTAAACAAGGAGGACAGCTCTTCAAATGTGAGATGAGTAGTACCTAATACTCTTTTTAGATGAAATTTAGCACTTTTAATACCGGCCTCAGCATAGCCGTTAAAGTTAGGAGCGTAAGCTGGCGCAAATTTAAATTTAATACCTTGACCAGCTGCAAAATCAGATATATCATTTTGATATAGTTTATAAAAGTCATTAATCTCTTTAGCTGCAGCTACAAAGTTTCTACCGTTATCACAGAACAACTCCGCGGGCTTACCGCGTCGGGCGATAAATCTGCGAAGTGCAAGCATAAATGAATCTTTAGACAGGTCGCTTACAGCTTCTAAATGTACACATTTACACTACCGCTCAAAAGTATTTAGGCAATGTTAATGTTTATATTGATTTAAACTTTCACGATTATCACTCATATTTTACAGACAAACGGGTCTTAATCGCGTAAACTTACGTTTAATTATATCCTGACGTTTCGGGCATGACGTTACACCCGTGGTCGCAGGCAGACTACTGTTAAAAAGCGTCAAACGAATAAGTCTGCTGTGGCCGAGCATTTGTTGGAGTCCGGACCTAACCACTGGATTGAGCTCCATAACCCGAAAGTCCTCTCAACCGAGCGTATACATCATAGCCGAAAAGTACGTGAAGCTATTGAAATTAAGAAACATCGGAATTTTAATCAAAATGAGGGGCAAGGAATCTCGTCCGCGTGGAATCCCGTGATTTACAAATGTAAGCGTGGTGAAACATCCAGTTTTAAGCCATTGGATGTTGTGAGTGTTGTGTGTAGGCCTAGTGACAACCCTAGCCTAGAAGTGAATAATCAAGATCAAGTGCGGGTAGTTCGAAAAACCCGCGCAGCTCGAAGGTGTTGATACATTCTCTCGCCAGTCTGCCTGCGACCACGGGTGTAACGTCATGCCCGAAACGTCAGGATATAATTAAACGTAAGTTTACGCGATTAAGACCCGTTTGTCTGTAAAATATGAATGTTAATGTTTAGTTAATATCTATATTTACTTCAGTTTAAGTTAGTAATAACAAACAACTTATGTGTATATTTATAGTGTATTAATATATAAATTACGTACTAACTTAATTTTAAACTTAACACAACCAAAGTATTAAATTTTCGCCTCATCAATATGCCCGCCCTTGTTTTTGATCACCGCGTGACATAGTCTTGGCATCCTATCTACAAGTTTTTTTAAAGTTTCCGCTGGAATTTTTTCCCACTCTTGCTGCAGCAATGTCCACAGATGAGATGAGGATGTGGGTGAATATTGGCGAACCTGCCGATCCAGGTGATCCCAGAGTAACTCGATGGGATTTAGGTCAGGTGACTGTGGCGGCCAATTCATAACTTTAAGCCGCCTTAGACGTTGCTTATTGTCCAAATATTCTTTACACAGCTTTGACGAATGCTTGGGGTCATTGTCGTGTTGGAAGGTAAACCTGGTACCGATTAGTCGTCTCCCAGAGGGCAAAGCATTTTCTTCCAAAATTTTTTTATAGCCCTCTTTTTTCAGGATTCCCTCGATTTTTATCAGATCTCCGACTTTGTTGCCACCAAAACAGCCCCAAACCATCACCGACCCTCCTCCGTGCTTGACAGTAGCCATAATACAGTCATCCGCCATTCGCTCTCCAATTCTTCTACGCACGTAAGCTTTACGTTTACTACCGAAAATCTCGAACTTGGACTCATCACTCCAAAGAACAGATTTCCATTGTGCAGGTGTCCAGTTTTTGTGTAAATTGGCCCATTGCAGCCTCTTTGTTTTATTTACAGACCTTAAAAGTGGTTTCCTTACTGCAATACACCCTTTTAGCCCAGATTGAACCAGCCGCCGCTTTACTGTAGAGACACTGACGGGGATTTCCCTGGTTTTGTTTATCTGAACAGTCATTTCAGGTGCTGTAAGCCGCCGTTTCCGTTTGCTTGTAATTATAATAAGGCGATCGTCGGCAGGAGTTGTCACTTTAGGCCTGCCACTTCGAGGTTTATTGAGTAAACTACCGGATTTGGCATATTTTTTGACTATGTAGTCGACCGTCCCTGGGCACATTTTTAATTTTCTTGCTATGGCTCGGTTTTTCGCTCCTAGTTTATGCTCAGCAATAATCATAGCTCGCGTTTCGAGTGATATTTCCTTGGTTTTACCCATATTAGTACACAGAAAATCTGTTTAACGTAGAAAATCCTAATATCGGCGTCGCAACACTTTTAAATGAAAGGTACTAAAATGTCTAATTTTTTTTTTACATATTTTTTATGGCTTTGTGCACCCAAAAGTAAAGAGTTTTAATTAAAATCGAATGTAAAAAGTAACACCTACCGAAAACGTAAAAAAAAAAACAGTATTCATTAATACTCAGGAATTTTGGCAACTGTACTTTTAAGGTTATTCATTTTTTTTCTATTTATAACTCGTATATATGTATATTTTGTCCATAAAACTATTAAAATAACTTGAAAATTATACAATAACGGTAAAATCAGAGTATGAAAACAAACTATATCAGCGTTGCCAGGAATATTCAAGGTGCCTAAATACTTTTGAGCGGTAGTGTATATCTTAGACATATAAATAGACACATATAACATTTGGTAATTTTACATCCACGTCCGCCGCGATCGGTTATGAAATAGGGACCAGCTAGGTCAAGCGCAGTTGACGTGAATGGAAAATCAGTGTTTGTGCGTTGTTCGGGTAAGTTGCCCATAATATTTTTTAAAGTTTGACCAGAAATACGCCTACAAGTGACACAATTGCGGGCCGTGCTTCTCGCGAGATGTCTGCCTCCGACCGGCCATATAATGTCTCGAACTGAACATAATAACAACTGTGGCCCTGCATGTAAGAGACGTATGTGTTCATGTGTAAAAATGAGTCTGGTTAGAGTGTGTTTAGCACGTAATAACATGGGATGCTTCTGGTCGTAGCTACGATCAGAAGCCTCCAGCCTCCCCCCGACTCTCAAGATGCCTTGAGAGTCAAGGAACGGAGACAGAGTTGTGATATGTGATTTAGGGCTCAACCTGTGACCTTTGTGCATCGTTTTTGGGTTCAGATGTCAATGACTGCTGTTGGGCAATTTTGACAAGTATAATGTGGACTAAAAAAATACAAATCTAGGTATAGTAAGTAACCGTTTTTATATGATGCAAGTTTTTAATTAATTGAGTCCAGCTTCGCTGAATTTCAGGTGAAATTGGTTCGTACATAAGGTTTGAAGTAATATTTTAAGTTTAACTGTGCACGGACTTAATAGGCCTAAGGGATCAAAGATTTGGAACGTTTTTGACAATATTAATTTCTTTGTAATTTTTTCATCAGATTCATAAGGGTTAATTGCATAGTTTAGAATATCTTGGCTGGGCAGCCAGCCCTGTCCAAGTGTTTGACAAGATTGTCTCAATGCCAAATGCTCATTTTGACTAATAGAATCAGAACGTAATAACTCGTTTAAATTCGAGCGGTATTTACGTAGGTTAAAGCAACCGGCGGTTAGGACCTTTGATACCTCGGCTTGTATATGAAGCAGTTCCTTTACAGAATCTGCGCCTGTCAGTAAGTCATCGCAATAAAAATCATTTTGTATTATAGTCTTAACTAATGGATCCTTGCTCTCAGCCCCCAACTGCCACAAACAACGCGCCGCTAACCAGCTGGAAGAGGCGAAGCCATAAGTAACAGTATTTAAGGTCAAAGAACGAATAGGTAGGTGCTCGTTTTCACGCCACAAAATGACTTGCAAGTGTCTATCTGCTTCATTAATTAAGATTTGACGATATTGTTTTTCTATATCAGACGACAGCACATATCTATACTGTCGGAATCTAAGCAATATGTCAAATAACGAGTTTTGTATGTTAGGTCCTACCATCTGGATATCATTAATAGAATAACCAGAGGAGGTTGGGTAGCTGCCATGAAAGACTGTCCTTAATCGTGTAGATTCACTGTCCTTCATCACTGGGTGATGAGGGACGTGATAAGCATTGTAACATTGCTTAGATTCCGACAGATGACCTAAACTTTCATATTCGTTTATGAAATCAGTATACATTTTTTTAAGTTCAGGTTGTTTACTGAAACGTTTTTACCCGACTGCCAAAGAAGGAGGGTAATGTTTTTCGAGTGTATGTAAGTATGTATGTATGTCTTTTCCTTTGTGACCACCTGTAGCCTAAACGGCTTGATGGATTTTGATGTATGAGGTATCGTTAGATTTGTCTTGATTACGGGAGTGTCATAGGATACATTTTATCCTAAAAGTCCCACGGGATAAAGACATAATAATATTTTTTCTAAATTTCCCTTTAAAAAAATATGTATGCGGTATCATTAGATTCATTTCAATCACGGGAGTAATTAATATAGGATACGTTTTTTCTCAAAATTCCCACGGGAACATGTTAATTCTGCGTCAACGCAAAGCAACTCATGCGTTAGCAAGCAAAAAGATAGGGCGTGGCCTGGCATGCGGCGCGCGGCGCGGTGCGGAGGGGGATATGCTCGAGTATACAGCCCGAATGCGGGCCCACGCATGAGGGCACACGTCGTTGACGGTCGTCTCTAAATAGCGATTTTTTCGATACTTCGTCGTCTGACGCGAAACTTATAAAGTATAAATAACTCGTTCTTTTTTTTTTCTTTCGTGTTTCTCTCTTTTATTCGTTCTTTCTAATTAATTAACTCGTTCTTCCGTTCTTTTTTTTGGTTCTTTCTTAAATTCTTCATATTAATTAATAATATAATAATAATTATTAATTAATAAAATAACTAGGTAGGTAGATATTTTTGGTTAGTTTAAGTAACATACTTTTATTATTAAGTACTTCTCCATTAGTACTGATTTTTTCGGCAATAGGTATCAGATCATTTTAAGAAATAAAAACATACAATATGGGATTATCTCGCAAAACAAAAAGGGCTCAGGCTCGGGCTAAAAAATTAAAAGCCGAATCTCCTGAGGCACGCGAAAAAAGGCTTTTAGAAGCAAGAGTAAGAATGTCCCAATGGTACAGCCAACTTTCACCTACTTCACGTCAAGAGCTTATAAATAACAAAAGTACCCGTAGACGTACTTTACAAGCACGTGAGTCTAGCGTTGATAGGGAACAAAAGCGGCGTAGGCTTGCAGCTAGCAAATCTGAAAAGAGAGCTGCTGAGTCCCCGTCGTCTCGTATGACACGACTCCAGCAGATGCGGGAATATGCCACAAACGTTCGTGAACATGAGTCTCCATCATCTCGCGCTGCTCGACTCGAGCAGATGCGGGAGCATGCGGGAAATGTTCGCGAACACGAGTCTCCACCAACTCGCGCTGCCCGACTCGACCAGATGCGGGAGCATGCCGAATTAATTCGTGAGCATGAGTCTCCATCATCCCGCGCTTCTCGACTCGAGCAGATGCGAGAGTATGCTGTGCAGTCTCGTAACAACGAATCACCTGGCTCGCGTTTAGAAAGACTTTCGGCTATGAGGTCACAGTCTCGTGTTCGACGGCAGTTGTTTACAAATAGTGATGCCACATTCAATGAAGCGATTTCTCAAGTGGCGGATGTGGTGTGCTACGTATGTCATAAGCTTCTATACAAGAAACAGTCACGCAGTATCTTAACTGCTAATATTACTGTTCTACCACAAAATGTTTCAGACCGCATAGATTGTTGCAATAGATGCGCCAACAAATTGTCAAGGAATCAGTGCCCGTCAAATGCATTTTGGAACAACATGACTGTTGCACCTATTCCGCCTGAAATTGAATGTCTATCAGAGATGGAGCTGCGGCTCATTTCTCGGATAAAACCGTTTATAAAAGTGGTGCGTCTGGGTGGTCGTTACGGACAACAGGGATTTAAGGGGCAAGCCATCCTCTTTGCACAGCAAGTTGAAGAGATACCTGAACAGCTTCCATTGAATATAGCAAATGCGGGAATAAGTGTGGTCACTGAAAATTTAGATAACGTGACAAACAATCGACGATACTCGGTAGACATCGAAAAAATTAAGAAAGCATTAGAGTGGCTATTGCGAAACAATCATTTGTACTCTAATGTGCAAATTAATACTAACATTACCAATGAAGAGATACGGTCAAGTATTCTGGAGGCAGTTATCACATTAGAAAATGCAGATCACATTAGAAATGAGCCAAAAAATCACTTCAAGGCTTTGGGACATGACCGTCACATCTTGCGTGGGTCTTTTCACCAAGGCAGTGATCGGTTTGAAGAGGAATCCCGTGGCCGCCAGTGCACGGCTAATGCCGCCACGGCTATCGCCTACTCCAGTTCCAAACCATTAAATGAATGGGCCCCATCTGACTTGGATCGAATTTTATTAGCTGGTAATACATATTTCAACAGGTGCATGTCACGACTTGCAAACAGACCGCAATTTTTAAATACTGAAGAGCTATTACCCGCAGTTTCTGTGGCCGCTACAGAATTCGAATTAAATATACAGCCCGATGTTGTCGTTGGAGTTGTTAACTCGAGTGCGCCATCTGACGTTCTTGAAGGATACTTCCCTAATTTGTCTTCGGGGATTGAATATTTTTTTACAACACACGATAAAGGAATTATTACATGTCAAACAAATATTGCATTGGCGGTAATGAAAGTAATCGTCGAACGCAATCAGTCTCCCGATGTCGAGATCCCAGAATATTACTTATTCGACTCACATTCTCGGGGACCCAAAGGTTATGTTGCACCTAACAGAGGAGCCTCCATGTTGATGAAGTTTGCAAATCAAGGCGATTTATGTCAACATCTTGCTGTTGCACTACAGGTAAGAGGCCATCGAGATATGCAGTATAGTATCACAGCTATAAATGCAACACCCTTGGTCATCCCAAATGAATCGCCAGTACTGAATGAACAACACGACACTCAGATAGTTAGCGACGGCAATCTGAATAGCAGTGATCCTGTTCACGAAGAACACGCGTTTGTTACTACAGCTCTTATGCCGATTGATACTAATATTCCAGATCTAAACGAAGTTGTTTCGAACGCTAATACCGTAGAAGAGAGACCAATACCTATCTACGAACTCAAACGGAAAACTGTGCCCCCGGTCAGCGTCTTGAGAGAGCAAAGAGCAGAAGAGCTA